>WFKH01010211.1:1248679-1273814 GCA_016163765.1 Magallana hongkongensis
ATTAAAGTATAACAATTATAGCAAAAGACAATGTTAATTACAACAATATTTCACTTAAAAAGGAGTACTATAGCATGTTATCATTTATAAATTTGCCCACAAGATTAAGGATTTCCTTGTCTTCAATATTGAGTAACCAAAAAAGTTTTTGTTCATTATCTAAGGCTGAAAATTTTGGAAATTTGCTTTTAATTAACTGAAATATTTCTTTTCTTTGGTGATCATATTTTTCACATGTAATCAAAAAATGAGTTTCATCATCTATACTGTAACAATTACATCTATTACATAATCGATCTTCTCTAGGGATGTTGGTAAATCTTCCCACTTCAAATTGCAATCTGTGACAGGAAATTCTTAATTTACATAGAGATTTTCTGTGATCAAAATTTTTAACTATTGACAAATAATTTTCATAACCCCAATTTTGTTTGAGTTTTACATATGTGCTTAATTTACCATCAGCATAGATTTGCTGACTTGTATACCAATTTTTTACATAATAATCTAATAATGTTTTATAACAGACTGACTTAAATTTATGTTTTCCATAAAAAATTACTTCATCTTTAATATTAAGAATTGTTCTTAATTTTTGTATAAAAGCAAACCATGAATTTTTGCCGGTTACAAAAAGATTTTTACTACATTCATATGCATCTTTAAGTAGAGGAAATTCTGTGGACAAATTTTCAAATCTATACCAACTTTTGATTAACAATCTTACAATATCATAATGCAAGGGAAACCTTCCCAATTCAGACAACACTGCAAAATTTGTACTTTTCCTGTGAACACCAAGGATATATTTACAGAATTTGACATGTATTCATATGATTTTGATGAAAAATTCTTTTGTATTCATGGAAAGGCATCAAAGAAATGACATTAATTGAACTTCAGATGTTAATTAAATCATATTTCAAATTGACCAATTCACAAGAAATTGTCAACCTTCAGATGGAAAATTAAAATGGAAAACAATAGTTGTAAACAAATTTCTCAGCAAATATAGCATTTTGAGTTCCAATTTTCCTGTTGGCTTATTTCCAACAATGTGTTTCATAACAAAATATTCACCTAAAAATGCTCTCTAGTACATGACTACTGTTTGATTTCCAGGCAAGTGGATCACTCGCAGTCAAACTAAGCTCATCATGTGACTCAGACCAGGTCGAGTCCATTCTTTGACTCAGTCAAGCTAGGGCCCATTCTGTAATTCGGACCAGCTCGAGTCCATTCTTTGACTCAGTTAAGCTAGGGCACATTCTGTAACTCAGACCAGCTTGAGTCCATTCTTTGACTCAGTTAAGCTAGGGCCCATTCTGTAACTCAGACCAGCTCAACTCCATTCTTTGACTCAGTCAAGCTAGGGCCTATTCTGTAACTCAGACCAGCTCGAGTCCATTCTTTGACTCAGTCAAGCTTGGGCCCATTCTCTGACTGCATACGGTTACCACTAGCGTTTCATTGATTTCACCGAGCATTTCATCTTTAAATACGGGCTTCATTAGGAACACCCACACATCCTACGATTGAGTACACAGTTAAGCTTATGCCCATTTTATCTGTGAATGCGAGCATTATAAGGAAAACCACTTCCTTAGATAGAGGACAGAGTTTTTATTAAAATCAGAGCCTCTATTGATGATACTAAAGTGTCTCCACATAATATTCTAGGGCTCTCTTACAGATTTAAGTCAATACATTTCTTGTAATAACTAGAGCATTAAGTTACTATTCAGAGCACCACAGTAATCAAAATTGGTCCCTCTGTGACAATGAAACAATAACTCTATGGGCTGTCTGTAGCTACACTTCCCATTGTGGAGAATAACAGCTTCAGATCTCATAATAAACTGTGTTATGTAATTTACACTAAGAATATTTTTCAAAAATCATGAATCTTTTTGATGACTTCACATTTTTCTGGATGCATTTTTAACATGTTTAATAATGAGACAAACATTTTGACTTTTGACACTGATTGTTGGTACAGGGACTGTCCTACTTGGGTAAATATAAAGCAACCTTCTTGGGAAATAGGGAAAATCAACACACCTGCACATATCAAAACTTGGTTATATGATATCTTGATGTTTTGAAATAGCACAATTCAGTTGGGGGAAATAGTTATTTCAAATTAATTGAGAATGAAGTCTTATTTCAATTAAATCATAGAGCAGAAGTCCACACATTTTTTAAAATCATAATTCAACGAAAGAGGTAAATTTTCAAAACATCTTAAATCAACTGCAAACATCTCTAAAATAATTTTTCAGTGCAATGAATGCAGATGGTGCATCTTGAACTTTAACTTGCTGTCTGTTTAAGACTTAAGTTATCTTAAGAAATTAATGAGAGAGAGAGAGAGAGAGAGAGAGAGAGAGAGAGAGAGAGGGAGGAGAGAGAGGAGAGAGAGAGAGAGAGAGAGAGAGCAAGCAACCAATCACACACAAAGAAGTACAATCAATATCAGCTGTTTTTCTATGGGGAATAGAGTACTCCACATTAAATACAATTCTAATGCTCTTAAAGACTTCAATGTCCGAGTATATCACCCTTAATGTGCTGCTAACAGTAGAATTCTTCAGTCTTACAATATTTGTAAATTAATTTGATTCATTCCCTGCTTTGATCCCCTTGCTTTGTTTCAAACAAGTTTTGAGATGTTCCCTAAAAGCCCTGGCACATATCCAAACGTTTACTTTAATATGACCTATATGTGTATAACACTGAATACAATTCAACAGATCTCTCTTACTCTGAGCTCAGTCATTTCTGCTTCTTCCAACCTTGTTCAGTGGGTGTGGCAATTTGAAGACACATATTAGATACACAAATACACATTTATCATGATGTACACAAATTGATTTCATGCCATAACAATTGTATGATAACTCGCCTCATGGTGCAAGAAATGATTTTAAACTGATATGATTTGGTTTTTTGCTTTTTATATAAATCTTCCGTCATAAGCCATAAGTTTCCTTGAATCACCAAATCATACTATTACCAGTATGTCTTTTGATATCATATTCATTCATTTCATGCCATAAAAGAACTACCATGAACCATACAGATAAACTTATAGTACACACAGTCATTGGAGCAGAAAACTGGATTGTTGCCATCACACACAGACGAGAGTAAAAAAATATCACAGTTACACACAAAACTTAGTATTATTATAACAACATTATGTGCTCTATGCAAACATCACAATTAAGATTTAACTAGACCACTGTGTAATCATAGCAACATTTTTGTCCTCTGTAATCATTCCAACATTCAACTCCCTGTATAATTATAACAACACAGTCCTCTAGGTAATCATAACAACATTAAGCCCTCTGTGTATTCAACAAAACATTTAGCCTTTTATGTAATCATATCAACATTCTGTCCTCTATGTAATCATATCAATATTCTGTCCTCTGTGTATTCATAGAAACATTTTGCTTTCTTACATAAAAACCCAGACATCTGTGAAATTATAACAAATTTAAGCCCCTGTTGTAATCATTATTTTCAGCCCTCTGTGTAATCTTAAAAACCTCCAGACCTTTGTGTAATCATTACAACATTCAGTCCTCCATACAATCGTTACAACACTCAGACCTAAGTGTAATCATAGCAACATTTTGCCCTCTGTGTAATTATAACAACATGCAGACCTCAGTGTAATCACAGCGACATTCAGACATCTGTGTAATCATAGCAACATTCAGACCTATGTGTAATGATTTAGCCCCCTGTCTTCATAGGAATATTCAGACCCAAGTTTAATCATAGGGACATTCAGACCTAAGTGTAATCATAGGGACATTCAGACCTAAGTGTAATCATAGGGACATTCAGACATCTGTGTAATCATAGCAACATTAATTTTAGATCTCAGTGTAATCATAGCAACATTTTTCCCTCTGTGTTATCATAGCAACATTTAGCCCCCTGTGTAATCATAGCAACATTCAGACCTTAGTGTAATTATCACAACATTTTGCCCTCTGTGTACCCTCTGTGTAATCATAGCAACATTTGGTCCCCTGTGTAATCATACTAGGAACATTCAGACCTCAGTGTAATCATAGCAACATTCAGTCCTCTGTGTAATTATAACATAATGCAGACCTCAAAGAAATCATTGCAACATTCAGACCTCAGTGTAATCATAGCGACATTCAGTCCTTCATGTAATCATTGGAACATTATCCATGTGTAATCAAAGCAACATCTTCCTCTCTGTGTAATCATAAGAAAAAAATTTCTGTGTAATCATAGCAACATTTTGCTGTGTAATGTTTATTCTGTCCTGTTGTAATGTTTACAACATTTAACCCTAACCCAGTAATCATAACAACCATTAGCCCTCTGTGTAAGCATAACATCATCAAATGATTACATTAGGCCAAAATAAAATTATTGTTTGTTTGGAATTGCCTCCCGCCTCATTGAAATACCCTCCGCTGATAAAATTTTGTTAGCAAAGAATAAAGATCTTTTTTTATATGGAGATTTTTATTTTTTACCAATATTTAATTAGTTAAACTTCAAGTTTGAAAAATATAAAAAAAAAAATTCCCTCCCTCCCTCCTGGGTCTAGAAACCCCCAGGCGGCAATTCCAAACAAATATTTTTTTAAGGATGGCCTTACATCATTAGTGTTTTCATTACAACACTGACACCCTCTGTGTAATCTTTACAACATTAAGCTATTTCTGTTATCAATACAAAATTTAGCAAAAGAAAAAGACAGCATACTATACTATAATTAGAGGAGTGACATGTATCATAATCCTGTTTTTCTGTTAGATATTTACCATTTCTTTTACATTAATCAATGATGCATATTAGACTGTTTACAACAGTTTGTAGCTCAATGTTGTGCCAGTGGTCTCTGTAGTTATATTTAGAACTGCTTGACAATTAGTCCAGCAAGTTTATTATTTACTACTTTAAATAGCCAAGCTTCAGACAGTTAACCTCCTTTTCTCTTGCAATCGACCTTGAACTTATAAAGTAAGATTATTTTATAGGATGTGACCTTGACCTTTTAACCTCCTACTCCACCTACTCAGTCAAGGAGTAAAATTTGTACAGATACTGACTTGACCTTCATGACATTTAACTCAAACAAAATTCAAGGTCATCTTGTCTATTCTTGTGGTGGCGGCACAGCCAGATAGGTTTTGAAATGGGAAGCAATGCTCTGCCAATTTTTTTTTCCCTAGTAGTATGTTTTAAGCTGGGGTAAGGATGAGGTGCCCAGTTTTCAGGTAATTCAGGTAATGGTGGTTGTGTTAACTGTACGAAATACCAAATAATGAAATGGGGGAAGCAGAATTTAGAAGTGTCTTTAAATGATAAATTCAACTATTGATAGTTACATTTTTTTTAAAAGCAATTGACTGATATGAGCTGTAATTCTAAGAATTCTTTTATCCTGTAAAAACGTGTTATTTCCAAGGATTATTCTGCCTTTATAATAAACAAAACTATTTAAAATAATGTATTGACTTAAATTATCAGAAAAATGATTTCTGTCATATTGGAATATAAACTGTGGTTCCTAAACATTTGTGGATAATTTAAATAATTTTCCCCAAAAAAACCATAGAAATTCAAATTCTGTATAATTTTTTTTTGTCCTTGAAGAAGTAAATTAAAATTGTGCAATAAAAATAATTTCTGACATGAAAACTGCAGCTAACATATCTTTTTGACTAACTCAATTTAACTAAAATTGGTTCATACATCTCATTATGAAATAAAAATAATTATCACTGCTTCGTTAAATCATGAAATTAAGGATGAAGAACATAAATTTCATAAAACATATATTATTTAATGAGCACACATTGTACTGAAGTTGTCTTTTTGTCTTGTGTAACATCTAATCTAAAAGTACAGAAATTGAAGTTAATCCCAGCTCCCAGCCATTAAATGGTTTAAATGTAAAATAAGTACTAAACGGAATTAAAAAGATCAGTGCATAAAATGGAATTCTGAGTATTAAGATTAAGCATGGCTAAGGAACTTTCTTTTTTTAAATAAAGAATATACTACACAATCAAAGGAAAGCAATGGTTTTCTGAAATGTGTTGTACCTCTGTAGAACTTAGAAGTTGAAAAAGACTCGCAACATATGCTGCTGTAAATTATGCATGATGTGGGTACATTTATCTACAAGATACCTTAGAAATATATATATATATGCATCAATTACCAGATAATTCAACAGCATCAAAAATTAATATTTCAAGGTATATGTACAAAGAAGACATGAAAATATGTCATTGATTGAACTGGAAAAAATAAGCATACACATTTTCCCGAATTTAACATTTCTCATTAGACTTTATAAAATTGTTAAATTGTTCATCTCCAAACTGTAAGATGAAACTGTATTTATTAGCTCAAAAGTCAAAACTGTGATTAATAACATCATCAAGCATGTTCTAGCAGATATTTTCAGTAAACAATGCAGCTGTTTCAAACATACAATGTTACTGCACAACTTAACCACAAGACCATGCATAGCTTTTGGATATTCCAATTTAAATATAATTCTAGGTCATACCAAATACTATCATAAGGAAAACTTTCTATGCAGCCTATTGTGAATAAGTAATAGCACTTATAACTTATTTTTAAATTTCAAGAGAAATTCAATAAAATTATTATCTCCAACTAATGTTCCAAACTGGACTGTCTCTGTCGATCTAAAAGGTTTTTTTCAATTACTGAACATTAAGACGAAAATAGGTTTCTTAAAGAATCAACCCGAGAACAAAATTAAGCATTATATATTTCTGGCACTGCCTGTACATAATCTTCCTCTTTTGACTTTAAATCGCAAACCACTGTGAAGTTTGAACGTCAACACCACACAAATATTGACTCTTGAGATTGTCCCCTAAGTTAATGGTGGAATGTTTACAAGTCAATGGGGCACTTGACAGGGAAATGATACATATTGATCCAGGTAGTGGTTCAACACTAACATGGCTGACAATTAAAATGTAACTTAATATAAATATTTGAAGAGGTGTTATTTTCAATTATCACAGTTGGGGAGTCTACAAATTTATGACAAACAGCATCTGACTAAAAAATTTAAAATCAATTCTATTAAAAAAAAAATTGTCGTTTTGTCACTACCGGTAAATGCTTCACAGCTATAGCTATGAATGTGAGATATTTTATTAAAATGTGCATCAGTAACCTAGGAAAACTGTTGCCAGAAATGGGAGAACTTGTAAATATATATGATCTATATTACACCATAGCGATAAATTTTGATTACAAAGTTAGTACTGTCACAATAAACATGTGCAATACAGAAGAGTTGATTTAGTTGTACTCTGAACAACTTAAAGACAAAGGAAATTGAAGACAAAGGAGGTTAAATCATGTGATTATGAGAGCTGGATGGTTCTGATCTTTTTTAGACTATATCAATCTCCTTGAAAAGAAGAGCTCTGTATAAAGATAAAATATTTGAATTTTTTCTTTACTAGATAATAGTTTATAACTAAAGAAATCATCTCTAAAAAAATTTTGAGGTAGACCTGCTGAGTAATTTGTTGTTGACCATCCTACCTCTTGAACTGGCTATATCTCCATAGAACACAAAATCATCTTAACAGTTTCTTTTACACTAAGGTTATAACAGAATAAGGAATAAAATCTCGCGGTCATAGCAAGACCATAAGTAGATATTTTAACAAATATTATAATCAAGTTCATTCACCAACCTAGGGCCCTCGAGGGGCAAGCATAATTTAAACAATATAATTAAATGATTTATAAAAAATTATACAGAATGAGAAATGTCTAAAATTTTCACAATGTTTCACAATATGAAGTTAGATAAAAATCTTCTTTTAAATTGAGCTAAATAAATGTGATAGATGGACAGAAGGAAGTTAACACTAGATAGATGACACGACATACATCTTTCTTGGTCTTGGGATAGGACAGGATGTTTTCCAGTGTCTTATTCCCGACCTTCGCGAGGGGTAATAAACTATCAACTTATTATATTAAAGTCATTTCCCATCATAGACCATGCAAAGTCCCATATCTACTCTATGTACAAAAATATCAAATGGTTTTACAGCAAGATACAAAAGACCATCTACATGTACACTGATGGTATGTACACATGTGTATCACAAATTATTCAGTCTAAACAAGTACAGTTTGTATATATAATAAGAGTCAATCAATATTTCAACATTATCAATGGGATTAATGTGTTAGACTTGATAAACTAAGATTGTTCCATTTTTTGTAATCTACTTGCTTCATTACAATTTGCACTCACTGGCAGTAATTGATATGTCACAAATTATTACTTTTTGATATTTGATCAGAATGGGAGGAAAATGTTCATTTTCTTGAAGTTTTTTTTATTTAGGATACATTAAGTGCATATTTGATAAGCAATTTTTTCTGTCAGCAATTTTAGTCTTGGATACTTCTTTGATATAAATATGTGACATTTGTTCAAGCCTGTAAAACTACTTGAAAATAAGGAATCGTTGGCAAAAATGCTGAAATTGTGGGAAAATTGTTAATTTTTATGATGTCTTTTTCTTAAATTGTGTCCCTTTGGACTAAATTTAAAAATCATGCATTATTTCAACTGAATAAACCTACATTGAAGTAAAATCATGATGCTGATTTTAGAGGTCTATTTGATACATATGTTCAGCAGCTGACATTCGATCATTACTCCAGTAACTAACTTACTTTTAAACTTTCCACATACTTAAGTCAGGCTATGAAAACAACCATTGGCCCTTATTCAAGGTTCTGATGTACAAAACATTTCATTTAAAGTTTACGTATGAAACCATCAGATTTCTTGTAACAATGCCACACAGATACAACAGACAAATACGGTATACATGTACACACAAAACCACTTTTGAGATAGTCCCTAAGTAGCTGCATCATCTGAACAACAGGGGAATGCTTGTTTTAGTTATCATATAACTGACCGGAGATAAGTTTCTGAGTGCTTTAGGTCTGTCACATGGCCTGATGTACAACTTGACAAGTCTGTGTAGCCAGCCTTAGTACACATGTATGGCTCCATGTGTACACAGTTGTACACCCTTGAGTTCAAAGGGCATATATCATCAAAGACTCTACAATTACAAATCTACAGGTCCTACAATACCAGCCATGCCGATACTGTACAAATGTTTGTAGTAGTTGTTATTTTAGAGGCTCTATCACCTCCAGTTGCCTTTGTTACATGTGGCTGTTCTTCAATGTAATGAGTTATAGAGAGCTCGCAGGGTGAATGGCTCTGCTCTCACTGCCTCGGGCCTCACCATGAGGTGATACAAGATCAATACACACAACAAGACCCATATATTGTGTTTTTAAATGGATGGGCTTTCATGTGAAGGGAGTGATTGGTATTGATTGTGTATTGGACATCTGTTGAATCTAACCTACAGCTCCAAATCAATAACACGCCCCAAACCCATTCCGTCCCGTCATTATGTTTGTTACCTTACAAAATGCCCCGAAAACCTACAGAAATGCAGAGACTCTGGAATTTGACTCAGTTCAGTGAACTAAAGAAATCAGCCTAATATTCTCACCCCTGATTTCAATTAAGATAACACTCAATTTAGTTAAGGTGTAATAGTGTAGAAGATGCACACCCAAAACAAAAATGTGCATTACTTTACACACCGGGGAGCTATAGATTCATAATGGGACTTGAGATGATGGAATATTTGTCTATTCAAAGGCAGAGTCCCTTCAATACAGTATGACAATAATTTGTCTGTCTGATCACACAGGACATAACGAACCACTGATAACAAGTCACAGTTCAGGAGTGTGCAGAATATTGATGTGTGACCGAGTTCAACTTAACAATGGACGGGACAGGGGGAATCAATGGCTGGTAGTAACCGTACAGTCAACAACACCGGGGGAAGTCAATAACTCCCCGCTCCACAATGAACCCGTAATACAGGTCAAAGGTCACCAGTAATGAACAATGGGGGAATGATTTCGAGGGATCCTACACTGTATCATTCCATAGCGACTCTCTTAAGCTTGTCCACTGTACGCAATCGTTTGATTATTCATCACACACTATATACTTGAGAGCTTCTCGTTATCTAATATATAACCCTAAAGGTAATGATGTTATAGTCTCTACCCTGTATAAAGAGCTTCTGGTATATCCAAATATATATGACATGTGACATTGTCTTTCACGTCTGATTTTGAGACACCAGTTATAATATGATTATAAACTTGCTCCAAGTTTGATACAGCACATCACAGAACTTTCATTCACGATTCTTTCAACCCTTCCAAAACTTGGCCTTGATGTATTTCATCAATGTACAACATTTCTACACAAATCATAGATATATCAAATTCCAATGCTTAGAACTGCTCTGTTGAATCTTGTGAAATATAAAACAAATAATGAAAAAAAAAAAAGGCTGAATATGATTTATTCATTTAAATGAAAAAAAATATAGCATAACCAACAAGCAAGTTTATCAGCCTTTGTTGTGAACAAATTCTGTGTGTAATGAAATCCCCTCAAACAGCTAGTTTTCTAGATCCGGATGTAATACAAGGATCTCGCTATTTACGGAGGATTTCAACCAAAATTTACTTCCACATCTTCATAAAGTGAAGAGTTAAACAGAGTTAAATTCATTATTTTCTAAACATAAAACTTTGAGTATTTTACAATAAATAAAACATAAATTTGTGTACATCTCTTATTTTTATTATAGATTTTTAATTTTCAACAGTGTCAGAAGTACAGTAAATTTACATTGATCCAGTGATTCTTTCTTCCTATTTTGGTGACTTGCAAACATTATTTTTTTTTTAATATGCTCTCTTTCATGAATTCTCTATTTATCATGTCTGCATGAACTCGCAATGGACATCACTTTATTTGATATTGTATTAAATTATGCTGTTGTGGTGTCGCTATGAATTTTGAACAATATTATCGTTCAAAACATTTTTCAAGGCTTTTCTTCCTACTACCCGTTTCAGTCTTCCCTTTAAAAACACAGAGAAATAATCATTTTCAAAATCTTTCAAATACAATACAACTTGCATTCATTGGCAACTTTAATTCCTTTTCCAAGATGTCATTCTTAAAAGCACAAAATTAAATATGTATAGATAAGCATTAAATTTCTTTTAGGGTGTGTTGTTTTGAAAGGTTTATAATAAGGTTGGATGATATATACCAAAACATTGATGAAATTGTCTTCTCTAGTAACCTAGATGATACATATGATGTGTATGTCAAAAGCAGTGGAAAATTATTTCTTTCAAGAAAAGCTAACCGAAAATAAAAAAATAAATATACTGAAGTCATTCCAACTGTAAGATACTCAAACAGGGAGAAATTAGACAAAACCAGTTTGTTGACACTGTAAAATGGCAATTCCACACACAACTAATTTTGAGTGTTTATAATAAAGGTAATGCTGTGTAGAGCCATGTGTTTATTGTATATGAATGTCATCTCTAAAAATAGGGGTTTTTTTTATATCAAGGTTAAGGATAAAATACCTAAGGATATCTTCAACACTTTTGTTAAATAAATTCAGATATATATTATATATATCTGAATTTATTTAACAAAAGTGTTGAAGATATCCTTAGGTATTTTAGGTATTTTTAATGTTAGCTATAATAGCTAACATTAAAAATGTCTTTATTACAGAAAAAACAACATTGTTTTTATTTCATTGAAAGAACATATTAAAATCAAATTAAAATACATTATATGTGTAGCATCATGACACAAATATGTGTATAGTAGTATGTATTCATACTGAAAATAAGTATCCTCCAAGCCCTAGGTAACAAAGCGTAGCTATTCTGTAAGTAGGTCAATGTGTGTGAAACTAAGAAAAATTGCAGAACTTGACGCGTACAATGCAAAACTGAAACCAACTCAGGCTGCTAAACCGTCATATGACAAATTGAGAAGTTACACTGTAATTGTAAAACTGAAACCTACACTATATAGGCCTACAAACAAACCTACACTAAATAGGCCTTTTTAGTAGGCCTACATACAAACCTACACTAAATAGGCCTACACAAGAAGAAATCTATCCCTTTGTGAACAACGAGAACAATACACAATGCACTGACTCGTTATCTTGCCGACTCTACAGTTGTCTGTTTTATACCAGCATAAACTCGTTTAAATTATCTGAAGTCCTTGACATCAATTCAGCTTCAATCATGATTCATTTTTATTTAAAAGTTTGATAGTCAATCATGTTGATTTAGACTAGAGAAACTTTACATTAGGAAGATAAAACATGTAGTGTGTGTGCATCAGTTTCTCTAAGTAATCACTTTAAAATTCAACATGTTCAATGCATCCTTCTTTGAAAAATATCTATTCTTCAAAATTTAAATTGATATATGTGAAGAGGACATTTGGTGTATTTTAAGAAGCAACAGAAATCAGAGAAACAAGGATAAAGACCAGCCATGTTATTTTTAGGGGTTACCTGTATATAGTGCATCAAAACACTGTCATTGTTTAATTAATTTTCTTCTAAAATAATTGTTAGTTTAAAAAATAGAGAGATTTTGTTTATCATTTATAATAACATATTTATCTATTTGTACTAACATACATACATAGTTGTACTAACAAGTTGTACTATATATCTTATTAAAATTTTCAACAAATTAAAAATTGTTGATCTTCATTGTATGAAGCATTCAATAGACAACAATTATTGTACTTATTTTTCACCATTATTTGTTTATTTTAGAGAGGAATTCACTCAATGGTCAGTAAATTTATATCTCATAAAAGTAATGACATGGTGTTAAGTGGTGGCTGAATTTTACCTGAACTGTAGTAAGGGCCGAGGTATGCATTTCAAGATTTCATAACTAATGTAGATTTTGGTCAGATGCTGAAGTTAAATTTCACCTATTCATCTACACAAAGTTAAGTAAGCCGAAATCTTCACTAACATGTAACAAGACTATAGATACTGAAAAAGTTCCAACTTACAGAAACTAAAAAATCGTAACCCATATCGTTTTTAAAGAAGAAGGAAATTGTATGGTATTTCAAAACATACATTATAGTTAACAGATCATGCTTAAATGTTGAGGAAAATTAAAAAAAACAAAAACACAATTCAATTTATATAGGAGCTAAGTGTTCCATATGTTTTTGAGCATTACATCATTTTACATAACACTGAGGCTCTTGGTTGGGATTACAACCATCTCAACTGAAAGTAATGACTAGTATTTAAAGGAACAAAGGAAGATTTCATAATGTTACGTACTGTGTTACATTAAACCTTCAGGCTATTGATAGTAATTAATGGGTTTTGAGACGACCCCCATGTTATAAATAATGCACGGGAAAAAATGATCTGTCGTGTGTACTGAGAACAATATTTTACTTGTAGGAAAACTCATTTACAATATACTCCAGAAATGAAATATAACAGTCCTTTGCCAGAAATCGTACACCAAATTCGCACCATAAAGGGGCTTAAAACTTGATTACACATGAACGACCCCTCACAAGTAAACACGCACACACAATCACGTCCCTACACAAAAACCCAGCTCCACGCACTTGTTTCGATCAAATATGTTTTAATAAAGGGTAAGGGGTCGTTAGACGAGAGCCTGTAGAGTTCTACAAACAAGCATGTGTACAGTCAGGGTATGAACAGACAGGAAAACTCACCGACAAATCAGAGCGACTGCTGTCTCTCGAGGACACTGCTCGCACAACGCCTGACCGCCATTCCCACTCGCTAATCTTGGCAAGTTTTAACTTTGCTTGACTTTTAACGGATAAAAATCTCTTTCCAACTATTTCCTCCCTGCACTTGAAAGCCATACTTTCAGTTTACACACATATTCACATATTAATCCCTTTCGAATCTGCAAAAACTAAAGAGACACAAATCGTAGGAATTTCTCCTATCTCTGTACGAGGCGGATGAATACCAAACACAAGTTTGACATTTAGGTCAAAAGGTCAAATAAAGAAAAACATACGATACAGAAAATAGTCCAATCGAAAACAAAACAAACGTTATGCGTACAAACTTTTGTTATTGATTTTTTTAAACAATATTGTGAAAAGGGATTTTTTGAAAATAATTCTAAATCTTATTAAGAAATTAAAATAATGACCTATAAAAATATTTTAATCAGCTGTGATTGTATATACACTGCAACAAAAAATATAGGCCTATTGCTAAAATTGACAGCGTAAACTCTGAAAAAATACGATTACTTTAAAATAATATTCAAATCCATTTACAAATATTATTTAGTTTGTTTTGGTTTTTACCTCCCCTGTTGATGACAAAAATTTCCCACAGGTGGCACTGCTGAACGTGTTCATAAATGGTAACTTACAAAGTTACCCAGTGATGAGATTGTGTTGTGTTTGAAGTCTTCTGTGATCTCAATTATGATATCAGTCCTGTTGTCAAGGATTGTTATGTAAGTATCATACTCATCTTGATCGGTTAATATTTGTGATTCGTTTTAAATTTGAATTTTAAACGAGTTCTGATTCATGGTCATGGCTCAAGTGTCAATCACTTAAATTTAAAATAAGCCTTTACCAAAAAAATTTACATCAGGACTGTGTGAAAGTAGTTACAGTTTTGTTGAGATATTTTAATAACATCATCTACATAAAAGCCTGTGAGGCTCATTGCTGGGTGTTTATAGTACGTAGCATGGTGTGTTTGATCACTCTCTGTGGTGCACTCGATCATCTACTTAACCTTTCTATAACAAGGAAAGTATTTCCACAGTTTGGTTGCCTATTTTCATTTATTAAATTCATTTCATGATTTTTTCGAATAGGAAATGCATTTAATTTTCAAATATCAGCTTCATGTTGTGTTTTTGCACTATGTGTATCAGCCAGCTGAGAGCTAGGTGGGGGAATAGCTTTATCAGCTGATGGAGCTGTGTACACCTTCATCACTTTGTGTTTTGTTTTAGAACTGGGCTTGGTCACAACATTAGAAACCAAATACGCTCAATGATATAACTGATAAAAAATGTATGGTTCTATCTACTTGATCAGATCCAGAATAACAGTAGGTGCAGTATAAGAATTAAATTCAAACCTGGGGCATTTTTATAATGTGACCCATATTATGGGAGGTATTGTTAACTTTAACTTTTGTTCAATTGCTAGAAACATTCACAACCTCTCAAGCAGAAGTATTTGTATGAGCTACAGCATGAAATTAATATGCGTAAACAAAACTCAATTGTTGCGTTGAATACTTGAACCACCTAGTGAGTTGATAAATTTTACCTGTAGTCACTTATACATGTAACAGTTGGTTTAAGTGTCTAGTGAGCGGGTGCCAGTCAATCCGTTCCCAAATAAAACCGTCCCGGTCAATCCGTCCCCTAGCTTTTGGCTTATCCGTCCCCAAAGTTTGATCAAACCGTCTCCTCCCAGAAATATATAGGGATTTATATCCGCCCCCAAATTTGGTCAGTATGCCCCTAAATTTTTGTTCGTTTCTATTTTTCCCATATTTTGTTTATTATCCGCCCCCAAGTTTGGTCAATCCGTCCCCAAGGTTTTTATTTTTCCAATATTTTTTGGTTTCCATGTTTTTAAATCCGTCCCCAAATCCGTTCCAAAATTACTTTGAATCTGTTCCAAAACTTATTTAGAAATATATGAAAGGATGACTGCACTTAGCGCCGGGTTTAGGGTCTTTTTCGGTCGCTTCTGTTGTGTTTATTTCTTAACTAATCTAATATCACTTTTGTTTATTTTATTACAGAGTCTTGTCAATTTCAACATAAATTAAGATTTTATACTGTGATACAATAAACTCATTATATGTTTTTCTCCTTACAACTTTCGAAAAAAAGAGAATTTTCGCTTATCTGCCCTTGATCGAACATATTGATATTATTATGCAATAGAGGTGGAGCTGACATTATCAGAATGGTACTAAAATTAGACTAGCATGAATAACAATGCCATGTATAAAAATCATGTGATCACTCTTTCACCATACTAGCCCTTTCTATTCTATCTATTTACGATGGTTTCAACAATACGACCATGCCCATGTAAGTACAGAAGCCTTTAAATCAATGCTTGACAACTTAACGTGTTCGAAAACATTGTCCTTATTAGCACATAACATGCTACCTTACACATCACGTGATAGAATTTTGTATTCACAAAGTCAGTACCTGAGGTGAGTAATCACGTGGTGAATTATAATATTCAACATGTATCAACCCTTGGTTACAACAGAGAAAGCGAAAGTAAGATGAAGCAGTTTTTTCTCATTTAAACCATAATCGCATGTTTGTCTATTAATCTATCTTTGACATAACTTAGATAGTGCAAATATACAACTACTGTTAAACGGAGAACAATAGACAAGCATGCGCTGACTATGTATGAAGTCAGTATAAAAGTGGGCGTCCTCAATTCAAGAAATCGTGATGACCCCCGCCTATGATAACAAATTCGTACTTGGTAACAACATACTTTTATTTAACGCAATTACGCAAAGTTGCAGTTTGGATGTTGACCATTTCGGCAATTGAAAGAAAACTTCTTCTTTTAAAAGTTTATATTCTTTCAAATATCGCATATCCTTAAAGGGACATGGTGACGCACAAACCCATGATTTAGCAAATATTGAATTTTTACACGATTTCCACATATTTTATATATCATATGAAAAGATGAATTTTTGAAAAATTACGGTGTTCAAAAGTAAATAAATCAAATTAAAGAGAGAAAAATAGAATTAAGCGTTGGGCCAACACGAAAATATTGAGTTTTCCTTCCGCTTCATAGCCACGCAAGCACAAGGGAATGTAAATACTGCAGCGTGGCATACATCATGAGCCAGAAGCCTCTCATTGAAACATGATGTCTTCAAGAACTATATATTTATTAAGGTGCATTCTCTATTAATGCATATTTCTTACCACAGACATCGAATATTCTTTTTTCAGTGTGTCAATCCCACTGTAACTATTTTTAGACAGAAATCGCAATCACGTGACACTAAACCAATGTCCAAAACAACTCGGTTTGTTTACGTGAGCTTTAATGACTTGTAAATTGATAGATGATGACTTATGATGCGTGAAACCTTCCTTATGATAAACTTTCAAGTAGCTCTTCTTATATCCGTTGTAATAATCGAAAAGTAAAACATCTATTTTGAGTCACCGTGCCACTTTAATTAAGTGCAGTCATCCTTTACGTAGAATATTTGTTTTTTTTTAATATCAGTATAGTGTTTTGTTTTTCACTGTCTCTGTATTCAAAATACAGGTATATGACAAAATACGAATCGCGTCTCAATATCAATGTATAGTATATCTTGACTATAAAAGAGAGTATATATTTAGATATACTTATTTATAATTTAAAAAAAATGCTTCTTAAATTAAAGGGGATGGGGTCAAATTCATAATATTCACTAAATACCAAGTGTGGTTATAGTTTTCACACACTAAAGACTGTGCAGACCGCAGGTGACGCTAATTGTTAAAACAACAGGTGGGTGGTTGGATAACTACAAGAGACAGATGGTGTCGTAAAATTTGGAAATGAAGATATTCACCGTATACAAGTCTGGTCAAGGTATACGTATAATTCACAGATGGTGTAGAAGATAATCGTTATAACAACACAGGGGTATAGTGATGTTGACGAGAGAAGCCCTAAGATGATGATGATTTTATTGGTCGAAAAAGATTTAACCAAATTTTTGATTTTTTATTTGAAAAGGTATATATTGATATTGACCGCGCAAATATAGGCTACAGAATTGTTGCTATAATAACGATACATGTACGTAATTTAATAAAAATATGTTCATATTTACTATCTTTGTTTGATTCAGTGTATTTCAAACAATGATTCATAATATTAAAGATTTAGAAATCATTTGTTCCTAGAAACTACAAAACTCTATCAATTTCTGTTCGATTGTTTAATGGTCGTCATGAGAGAGAGAGAGAGAGAGAGAGAGAGAGAGAGTGTTAATGGATGAAAAACAGATAATAGCACGATATTGTTTTAACAGATTAGCAGTCCTTGAGACATGGCACTCTGTCTCTTTGAAATCACACATGGAGTCCGAAAAGTGTCAATTACTAATTGAATAAGTAACTTTGTACGAAATAAACTTTGAGAAAATATTACAAACAGAACTGAATTTAAAAAGTAAAGTCCAAAATAAAGTAATTAATAAATAGTGAATTTTGCACGGTGATAAATCATCAAAGAAAGCATTTTATTGTTTTATATTTACATCTTTCTTTGAACAAATTACTAAATTGATTGTAAAAAGTAAAATTCACTAAATTACTGTTCATATACATCAGTACGTTAGCTAAAAGAAACAGCCAAATCATCTCCTATGGAAATTTGAGTCTAACATCATCATGATTATTTCGTGGAGTCCGTGATTTTTCTTGGGTCGCTGTAGGTTTCGACCAATCGATAAACGGGGGTGTAGATTTCAGTCCTGTCAGTTTCAGTCGCTGTAGATTTCAACCAATCGATAAACGGGGCGTGTAGATTTCAGTCTGGATGTTTCTATAGAGCAATGAATCCGTAAGAAATAGAGGGAATCATACTCGGTAGATGTAAATATTCGACAATAACTGCTACAAAATACGAAATAACGATATAATGTGGTTCAAAACCTTGATTTTAGCTGTTTATCTTGAATATTATTCATCATATGATAATTTTTTTTTACAGTTTTGAAATACTTACGAGAGGTATGTGCTATCGTAAAGTTATGACAAATTTTATACGTAAGAATCTCACAAGATTTTTTTTTGTGAAAATGGACAAAAACTTTTAAAAGTTTTCACTTACGATAAAAATTAAGATGAAAGGTTCTGCTGTATCTCTGATTAGCTTCCGTAAATGTGTATCTCGCGAGTGATTTTTTTTGTTTTGTTTTGTTTTTTGTTTGTTCTGTTAAGTGATTTTTTTGTTTATTTATTGCTACAGTAATAGCTGAAGTACAAATCATTCGTGTCACCGGTAATTAAGCTTTGAATGCTTATTTCTGGATGTCGTCGGTCCTATAACACACCAAGGCTGTGCAGACAAATTGAATACCGCGCGTGGACCGACGACATCCAAAAATAAGCATTCAATGCTTATATTTATTTTCATATTGATGTTCATTTGTATGAAGTATTTGTGTATCGTCGCTTTAAAGCCTTTTTATACGCTCTAATCTAGATTTAAATCACAACCAATAAAAAACAAATAATTTTATCAGAGGACGGATTGACCAAAGTGTGGGGACCGATCGACCAAAATAATGTGTAAATCCTATAAAATTATACCTGGGGACGGTTTGACTAAAAGTTAGGATGGTTTGACCAAAATTAAGGGAGGGATTAGAATTGCCTATATAATTATACCATGGGACGGTTTGACCAAATTTTGAGGTCGGTAAGCCAAAAGCCAGGGGACGGATTGACCGGGACGGTTTTATTTGGGAACAGATTGACTGGATTTCTAGTGAGCATGAGGTCTGATACTGTCAAGATGAAATCTCTGTGTGACACAGGGGATTCAGATTGTTTCAATGACAGGGGTGAGGTCACTAGGTTTTCTCGACAGACCAGGGTAAGAGTTTAATGGGGTCAGACTGAGATTTTTGTATTTAACGGTTTACTAAATACTAGATTCTTTTACATATATATGGATGAGATCTTAACAAGTCCTTTAGGTTTAGTCATTTATGAGCCCCAGGGTCAATTTCAGGGTCAATCTTTTGTTTCTAGTGTTGATATCCTAAGGAAATATTCATTAGTGACCCTGCTAATTGTTAAAGTAACCACAGATTCATCACTGGGAAGAGGAATCTATACTGTGTGACTCAGATGTTTCAAAGATTAGATAATTATCCAGAGTGGAGTGGGTGTCCAGAGTGAGTTCTCTGGGTGAATCCAGTAATCAGAGACTGAGGCGAGGATTTGTGTAGAATTATCATCGACCACAGATAGGTGTTGGGGGGCTCTGTAAGTCTGTGTGAGTGACCAGCAAAGGATCTGTTAGTGATTATAATCAACCTCGTTTACATACAGATACATGTAACTACCAGATATCACAGACAGACCGTTAGTTAGTATTGAGCATAATACCTATTAGTGATTATTATCAACTTGATTTACATACAGTCAATATCAAAGACAGATGTAAGTCAGTCTAGGTGTTCTTGGTAATACAGCTACACAGGACTATACATGTATTTAGAAAGAGTTCCCTAACTTACTAAGAGGGCTCGATGGTCGTGGCCATTTTTAGACTATATTGATCTCCTTTAGAAGAAGAGCTCTATATAAAAATATAGAAAAATACCCAATTTTAAAAGGTAAAATATATGGATTTTTTCTTCACTAAATAATAGTTTATAGCAAAACAAATCATGTCTTAAAATTTTAGGTAGATCTGATGGTTAATTTGTTGATCACTGAGCCACCTTAATCAGATAATTGTTACAGCTTTGTGGGATTATATATTGAAGAAAAACCAATACTCTCAGATTTAAGTGTCTACAATTATGCATCTGATGTTTTTATGAATGAAAGTATCGAAAAATTCCATTTAGTCATTCAGTTTTCTTCCAAGCTTACAGTCATGGAAAATTTGATGCTTTTTTCTTTCTGAAAGAGTAATTAGTTGCCCTTTACATGGTCAGAAAGTTTTTGAGATGTTGCTGTGGTTTGTCTGTTACTTTTGGCGTGAGATATCCTATTACTAGGCAACACGTGATGTGAGTATATCATCGTCTGAGTCTGAGACCAGTATTGTATGGTGATGAAATCGTCTTATCTTCAGGCTGTCTACCTGCCCCACACTGGTGTACGTGTGTGTGTATTCCTTGTCTTCAAGGCAAATATCCATCATACTCAACTACTGTCAGAATGCACTCCTAGATAGGACAACCATGATTGATACAGACAGTACTGTTGTGCATTAGACTTAACAAATCACATCAGATATAAGACTTTTTTACTCACAGTTACTAATAACAAATATTAACATGATAATTATTCTGAAATATATGAAAAAACATTGATTTTTTTCCTGATCAACACTAAATAATGTATGCACAATATTGATACCAATAACAAGCCGCAAGGATTGAATTAATTTTAAAAATGTTACATGTATGATATCATTTTTCATTTAAACATCATTTCGCCTTAGCAATTCTACACAAAAAGAAGAAAACAAGATCTATACTCCTTTCAAGCTGTACTCGGTCCTTTGAGACAGCATATTCAGGTATAGGTGTAATAGATTGTGGTACATGTACTACATATGTACTTATAATTTGCTTAGTACATCAGTTAAGTAAATCTTACAAGCATTTTACCCAATACAAGTATAACAATACATTACAATTGTATTTTGCTCCTTATGTCAAAATGTATGTGCCTGTATCAGTGACTGCACGTATCTTCACAAGACTCGGGATGAAAACAAAGCTGCCCTGTGGTGTGTGAGGGAATTGTTATCTGTGTAATGTGTGCAGACTGCAGTGCACCCCCAGACAGAAGGAACCCCACCTGTGTGTCACCTGTGTGGGAGATGTAGGTGTACTTCAGGTGCCTGGTGGTCAGGGTGCTGGTTTGGTTTCATTATTTCATTAGATGGGAGGGGGTTTTTCGGCCATTGAACACTTCTAAAAGATTTTGCCCATTAATATCCCCCAAACATGAAATATAATGTACCTTCTAAAATAGCCATGTGTTTTAAATTAGCAGAATGCAAATTCAGGAGAAATGGGCAAAAATTGTCCTGTACACAGTAATTATAAGATTAGTACCGGTAGATTTCTATCAAAGTGGGGATTTAGATGCTTTATCTGCCAGCTGAGCTTGTGTGAGAGATAATTTTAGAGCCTGAGTCTTCAAGATGTAAATATAACAGATTGATTTTATGTGTTCAGACACTTGGAGTAGTGATGTGGATTTTATCAATATTTTGATCAAGGAACTTATCATCAATGCAGCACCGTTTACACACTCCATTTCTTACTTTGTTTACAATGCCCTCTCTAGAGCAGAATGCACTATGACAGCGTGAGCGAGAGTTTGATAACTTATCTGAGCCCCGTACTGTATGTGTTTTGTAGACTGGTCTTCGGCTTGCTGTATCCAGCCTATGCTTCCTTCAAGGCCATCCGCACAAAGAATGTCAAGGAATATGTAAGTATCATACTACAAACTCATTGATTTCTGACATCTGTTTACATGCCTTAAAACCCCTAGACAAGTCTCCAGATACAACAGCCTGCAAAAACAAAGTGAGTGTGGGCCAGCATGTAACTTTGTTGTGCTATTGTATAATCCATTAGAGATGATCAAATTTATCTTGACATCATCTGTACATTTTATTGAACATAACACATATCAAATCAAAGTTAAATAGAATATAATATGTTGTACATACTGTATTTAAAGATTGTATACTAAAAATATTTGTATAGCTGGTATACTCATGCACTGTATTTGTATATTAGTATACTCAGTGTATGAACATACTGAAGTACTGTATTAGTATGTTGGTTTACTTGGTAGTGTATGTTTAGACTGTACCTGTGTTTTACAGGTGAAATGGATGATGTACTGGATTGTGTTTGCATTGTTCAGTGCAATAGAAACATTCACAGATGTACTCTTATCATGGTAAGTGTCTTCTTCGTCTCAGACATCTGCTTATTAATCTACACTTCAGGTATTTCAGCAAGAGAGAAACTGAATACTGGTACAGCAGTGACTCATTTAGATATTTATTTCTTAATTTTCAACACAGCTGATCTGTTTGATATCAGTTTTTACCATTATGATATATCTGATGTACTTCAATCAATAGATCCATAACTTCACACTGTCAAACAGGTATAAAGGACAGGTGTGTTTTATCTGTGCAAATGGTACAGTTCTTACAACACACACACATGGGGATCTTCTACAATTGAACTTTTCTTCAGCCTTGGCCCACTCTGGTTCAACTTCTCTAAACCCTGCATTGTTCACTTTTCCAAATTCTGGCTGGTGGTCAAGGTTGATGTTACATCAATATGATCAAGATTCTTTGTCAATTTTTTCCTTGAATCAGGTCAAGGTGAATGAGTGTTAGACCCGAACACCCAAGATAATTCTTTCCACAAATAAGGAATTGTCTCAGTGAAATAGGTTGCATTTTTTTATTTTATTTAAGGAATGAATTTAATTCCTACCTATGTTATATGATAAAACATAAATTGTAGCAGTTTACACTTTATAAACTGCTTTGTGGTATATAAAAAATGTAAACTGGCCCAAGTAATCATGGTATTATATTGCTTATAATTTAATTTTCTACATTTGAAATCAGAAAATAAGGTACATTGTTTTCAAAACTGGCGTTAATTTGTACAAAATTTAAATGTAATGTCAAGCGGATTAATATATTTTGCATGTGTGTCGTATTGTGACATAGGCAAGTTATGTTATATGATATAGATGAACTTGTTTAGCCAATCAAACACGGTGTCACAACATTTACTTGTAACAGTATTTATTCATTGATTTGATAAAAATTTGCTATACCTTTTCATCACCCTTGACTGATGTAGAACTGTGATAAATGTGATATGAGTCAGTGATATTATATGTGACAGTGTTTTTGTGCTTTGTTTGCAGGCTGCCATTTTACTATGAAGTCAAGATCCTGTTTGTGATATGGCTGTTACTCCCTGTAACAAAGGGATCTAGTCACCTCTATAAGAGGTTTGTTCACCCCCACTTTGCCAAAAGAGAAAAGGTAAACATCAAATTTGTGTGTCATTTATTGAATTGGTAATAAAAGTTAAACAGTATGCTTCACTCTTGTACAACAAAAAGAATTATTTTTCTTCTTGATAAATGTTTATTTATCAAACACATTTGTACAAGAGAGATTTTAATATTGTACATGATAAAGGTAGACTTACTATATTCCTTTACAGTTAAATACTTTTAGATAACAGGTATAAAAAATTAAAAATTAAAAACTTGTGTACAAACAAGATTCTTTGTTTTGTTTACAGTTATGCAGTTTTTGTTATGCTGTAAACATCACGCTGTTAATATGAATATAAATATTAGCGTTGAATGCTTATTTTTGGATATTGTGGGTCCTTTGACACACCAGGCCATGCAGACAAATTATCATACCGCACTAATCCACGGTATTCAATTTGTCTGCATGGCCTGGTGTGTTATAGGACCAACAATATCCAAAAATAAGCATTCAATGTTTATATTTATATTCATATTGATGTTTATTTGTATGAAATGTTTTTGTATCGTCGCTTTAAAGCCATTATATACTCTTAGCAAAATGAATAATAGATGGAACAGCCATATTTACATGTTAATTAGTTCGCTTTCGCGATTAAAAATAAAGTGCCAAAAACTTTGTTGAGAAAAATCTTTATTATTAACGAATACATATGATTTAACGATTATTTATCATAAGTACATATCAAATTGGTTATGTAAGTTTGAACGTTTCCTTTAATCTTATAACAATAATAAATCTATTCAAAACGCATGATGACATTTACTTGTGTTCATATGCCGTGATCAGGTTTGGTGTGTTAAAAATGAACATCGCAGATTTCCAATGCAAACATAAGGGGAAATATACACTGAATGTAAATATTTCAATATGTGGGGATGTACTGTAAACATAAACATCATACAAGCAGTTATTGTTGTGTATCAGTGAAGGTTATCTCCCATGTTGTAATACTTTTAAACATATGTATTTTCTTCCATGTAGTTATTGTGTTGCAGCTTACAGAAGTTTTCTTTTTAAACTGTACCTGCATACTTCCAAGGTTTTTTCCATTTACTGAATAATGTTTGCACTGTAAATATGTTCTATATCAACTCATTTCTTCTTGTCTCAGGAGATTGATGAGTACATAGACCAGTACAGTAAGAAAGGCTACACCACACTATTAAGTCTGGGGACACGGGGATTAACGTACGCCACAAATGTAGTCGTTACCAC
>WFKH01010211.1:1287227-1298695 GCA_016163765.1 Magallana hongkongensis
GGGGTAGGATGGGGCCATAATGGGGGGTCGACTTTTTACATAGGAATATATAGAGTAAATCTTTAAAAATCTTCTTCTCATAAACTAATCAGCCAAGAAAGCTGAACTTGTGTGGAAGCATTCTCAGGTAGTGTATATTTAAAGTTGTGAAAATTATTACCCCCAGGGGCAGAGTGGGGCCACAATTGGGGATCGAATTTCTACATTTGAATATATATAGTAAATCTTTAAAAATTGTCTTCTCAGAAACTAATAAGCCAGGAAAGCTGAAACTTGTTTGGAAGCATCCTCAAGTAGTGTAGATTCAGAGTTGTAAAAATCATGATTCCTGGGGGTAGAGTGGGGCCACAATAGGGGTGGAATTTTTACATAGGAATATTAAGAGTAAATCTTCTTCTCAGAAACTAATCAGCCAGGTGATTATTTAATATTGTTTAGACTTAAAAATTGGCTTCTGGATGATTCCTAAAGGATTGGGTCTCACAAGGGGTTAAGAGTTTGATGTAGGTTTATATCCTGTATATAAACAATTGTTTAGGGTCTTTTTGAGAACTGAATGCTGAATGTGATATGACTATAAAATCATCAGGTTAGAAAAGGGACTTGATTATATATATAAGAATATCCGGTGGAAAAAATTGATTTTTATTTATACAGGATCTACATGTATTATACTACATTGTCCAGATATTTTGTATTATGACTCCATTAAGCTGATTTTATTATACATATTGTTCCTCCGGTGAGCGATGTGGCCCATCGGCCTCTTGTTTCTTTAGATAATTATTTCCTCATTTCATTTCATTTAGATGAAAAGACTATTCAAATTTTTTATGATAATGATATATTGAAAATTAGCATAAAAGTATAACATGGATACAAATTGATTTGTTATGTTACTATTATAAAAGGCATTTGAATATCTTAAACTCAAAAACTGCCATTAAGATCAATTCTAAAGGTGCTTTTGAAAAAAAAAAAACGGCTTTTGGAATGATGGTACTAGCTTAGAGAGATATGTTAAAGACGGGGAACAAAGACCAATCAAGAGTCCTCAATGGGTTCATCTATACTGTGTTAATCTACGTCTGTTTTGGAATTACTTAATTGCAGAATCATAATTTTATCATTTTATTAATTAATTACTTTAAAATAAACTCCAATATCTGATTAATTTTGGAAGTTGGAAAATACCAGTTTGACTTTCAATGCTAAATTTTCTAAGGATTTTGATTGGTTTATTTACAGGTCAGGCTCGACCCCTGTAACTGATTTTGATTGGTTTATTTGCAGGTCAGACTCGACCCATACGGTACCTTACCAAGAACCCGCGCACGTACCCGCAGTAAACTGCCAAAGTGACAAACCTCACGCATGGACGAACCGTCTGCACTGAACTTACCATTCAAAGGTCGTCTCCATGGCAACAGCTTTTCTAGATTGCTTTGGAAATGGATCCTGCTATACAAAGACATTTGCTTTTAAAAAAGAGTGCTTGGTAGCAATATTTTACTTAAATTTTAAAATGAGATTTGTTATTTCATGACTGATAGTTTTTGTGTGTTTTGTTAATATCATCAATGACAGGCTACCTGGCAGAATAGTTTAGTCATCAACTGAAGCTTATGTCATTGGGTACGGGTTATGATCAACTTCAATGCAGTCATTGTATTTTTCTGTCAAGTTGTAGGGGAATTATTTGACATGAGGTCTTTGTGGAGAGAGATATATCCTGACATAGTGACCATCATAAGAACTGTTTAAGGTCTGATGCAAGTCTGAGTGTCTCCTTACTCTGTCATTGTTAAAAACATACAAAATACTGTTGTCCAATGATGGACTTATTTGCAAGTAGAGGAAATTTTTTTACTTAAAAAAAAATCTTCTATGTTACATATCTAAGTAGGTGGGGTTTTTTTGACAATATTTTTCGCCAACATGATTTGTTTGATATGTTATATGAGATGCATATCTTAATATATATTTAAAATGTAAGACCTCATGAAATGTTATAAGAAAAGGCCAGATTTTTAAAAAATACTTCTATTTACACCATTTTGTTACACATCTGTATATAAATATTTGTTTTATTTATGAGCAGAATTTAACCATAGTCATCACTCTAAGTCTTTGATATTTCTGTGTGTTTGATTTAGGAAGTGAGACAATTTTTGTGAAAGGAGTGCATGTTAAATGATCAGTACTAACTGAGTTGAGGGTGGAGCTCTATACTGTGTGACCCTTGTTGTAAGTTGTTATACTCTCAGGGCAGGAAAAGTGTGAACAGATCCATAGCATCCATTGTTGAATCACTTGTAAATGTTGTAACTATATGTACATATGCCACATCTTTTTTTTTGGTACTTTTGTCTTCTTTTCTTTTTCTATTAATTTTTTTGTGTTGTGATTTTGTTTATTTTTTGGCTCTGTACTTTGCTCAAAGTGTTTCTGTTTGCCTTGGTTTTCTATCATGATACATTCCACAGCCTCTGTACACTGCTTTTTGTATTTTTTATCTGATTTTGTTTGTACCTATTTTAAGGATTCATTCAGAAAAAGGTGCCATAACTTGGTTATTTTTTAACAGTAAGCACCAATACATGTATCAATATAGGCCATTCATTGTGATCTACAGAATGAGGGACTGAGGACTCCAAGCCCATTATTTTACTTACTAAATGTATGTCACATAAATAATGAATTTGGTAATGAGCATTTAATGACATCAGTCTAACTGAAAACAAAACCTCCATGTTATTAATGAAGTTGAGTGTTTATGACCATTCATTATTCATGGGTTGTCAATGCACACCCTTTGTTCATAAATGAAATTATGTAATGTCGTTGTCATGTTGCTGAGTCACTTGTTAACTTGTACCACAACACAGTCATCTCTTCCTCTTTTTAGAACCTTGTTGTTAGGTTGTTCTGAGGAACAAAGATTTCGATGAGGAAGATGAAAAAGAAGAAAAACATCATATTGTCAATCTGTGATAAGTCTTGTACGGATGTTAATGTATATAAATGTTCTGCACATGTACTTTATGAATGTTCTGTAGATCCACAATAATCAGTTAACAAGTTCAGGATTTCAATGTACATACACACTGTTTTTACATACACCTGGTGAAGCTAAAATGATGTAACTTTTTGTACATATTCTACCATCATCATCTTCTTCATCACCACAGCTTGTGACATTGGAGGATGTATGAAACTGATAATGTTTAATTTTTTTGACTCAGTATCACAATGTAATTGATGTTAAGAAAGCAGAACTTTACACTTAAAATCAGTATCCATTATTTTAGTGGAGTATTGATAAGATAGCTTTGTACTTGTGTGTAATTTGACAGTAGATAAGATCAGCTCTTACAATACACGGCATTGTGATTGTGGACTGATAGGAACAGAACTTTTAAGGTGTTCACAGGTGTGTCGTCTGTGACAGGGGGTCACAGGCCGTGGAATACAAACAAATGATTTCGTGCATCCTTGTAGTGAAGTAGCCATAGTAAGGAGTTAAAATGACAGGGTGACTGGGATATTTATTTTACACTTATATATGTATACATGGTGCGAGAACATCAGAATGTGCCCCACTTAGAAAAATGTACTGAAGATTAACAATAAATTATATCATCATTTTGTATCTTTACTTTTGTTTTGCTTGATAGAAAAGGTTTACATTTTATATATGTATGAATCTGAAGTGCACATTAGACTTTGCTAAGAATGCACATATATAGAGGTGTGGTCTTCTTTATTCCAACAGATTTTAATTTCCTATGCAGATTATCTGGCAGCTTTTACTTTTTAAGGTGGCTCACTACACTTTGAAATAGTTTCTCAAATCAGCAAAAAATTACTTGATTATGATAGATAGCATGATGCATAAGAAGTATATAACTCAAAAAGACGAAAAAATAGGCAATTTTGGATAAAAAATTATGATTTTCAAAAATTTAATTCAGTAAATGTGATAAAAAGCCCCCGGCAGATTCGTTCTTGTGATCTGTGGTTCATAATACTGATACTTTAACCACTGAGTTATGATGACATACATACAAACAATTTAACAAAACATTTAAATCGCCATCTTGCGACGTGGTGTCTTAGAAAGTATCAGTCTTGATGTAGTGTGGCACCTTAAAGACATGACCATTACATTCTGTAATATATGTCGAGGTCATTGCACCACCTTTACTCATTAAACACTCTTTGGGTGAAGTATGAGTTATATAGGACTGATATTCTCCAGATAAGGATTTTACACAAAGTTGTTCTAGGACCTTGACGTCTCATCTAGAAAATTGGTTCAAGGTCGCTGCTCAAGTTCAAGTTGATTTCCCAACAAATCCTATGGGACTGACAGAGTCTGGCCAACATCTTTACCCAGGTGCACTGTTGGTAAAGTATGATCCAGGAGGGGCTTACAGGTGAGAAAATATGCTAAGAACAAGTATTGTAAACAAATCTGCTATGACATTGACTTCTGGCTTGGTAAACCTTGACCTCTTTTGACCTTGAAAATAAATTGGGTTCTCCTTTTGCCATAAGCAGCCTGTGTACCAAAGACAGTGCAAATTCATGAACAAAAAATGTTTTCTTATAAAAGAATAAAGTTTATTTGTCAAATAAAAAGGATTGTCCAATATAATCTCTATCAACAGTGAATAAAATCAACAGAAATAAAATCAGAGAGGATTAGATCCAAGGAAATCATGGAATAACCAAAAACAGTAACCTCAGATATACAGACTTCTGTTTTACACACAGAAATTTGATAAAGATCATCATTAGGATAAAAAGATCACTGTAAAACATAAAAATATCAGTTCTAACAGTCCATCTCTAAAAGGTATTAATTACCGTAATGTGAAGTCCAATATAAATATGCAAGTTCTAACAAAGTCCACATGATTTTATGGTTTCCAAAAAATCCAAAATAAATACTTTTTGTAACAAAATTATATGGGTCTAAAAGTTTTACATAAAAGACTTATGTATAATTATTTCCAAATAAACATGGTTAACTATAAATGTATTCACAAAAAAAGAATACATGTTGTACATCATCAATAATAAAGGCATATGACATGTTATAACATCTTTTCTAAAACCTACATGTACCCTGTGTATTTAAAACATTCTGTTTTCTGTTTTTCAGAAGTTCCATTTCATATGTACATGGATATATGAAGAAATATTCTTACATGAGGTAAAAGAAAAACATTACACATAAGCATTTCCAGAATATAAGTATATAATATCACAAAGTCTTACAAATATACCATACTAGGGAAACAATACTGTATACAGGGTTATTTTCGTCCCGTGCAATTTTCGCCCTTCTACACTTGGAAACAGTTTCACCCCGTCTTAAATTCACCCAGACACAGTTGTGTTTTAAGAGAAATAATTTGAGACATTGGAATTCACCAAGTGTTAAATTCGCCTGCTGACGACAAGGACGAAAGGGGCGAAAATAAAAAGTGGGTGAATATTTCTCTGTATACAGTAGTTATTTATTTCATGAGACTATATAAATAATTAAGTCAGTAGCAAATATCACAGTAGATTTACCAATCAAAAGGGTCAAACATCAGACATGAAAATCAGCAGTGAGTGAAAAGATCTGGAATTCTATTAAGTAAAACAATCACAATATATAGCTGTGTGTATGGAATGTTTCCTCTCAATGCAATGCCCAAACAGGGGTTACAGGCTTAAATTACACCTGGCTGTACAGGTAAAGGACAACCTGATCTTGTACTGCAAAACTGTTATCTTTATCTGATATTAGTTGTATCATTAATTTACTTGAATAAATTCAACATTTTTGTAAACAATACTAATTTAAAAAAATTTTCTTACAATTAAACAACAGACATATTACAAACGTTAAAAGTAGAGCATTCCTTCTGTTATGGTAGGAAACAGATCACTAGTAAACAGAAAGGCCATACACAGTAAGTAGTTTTTCTTTGAGTAAAAAAACCCCCCAAATATCATATAACAGATCATTGTCAGAAAACAGCATTTGCTAATTACATACAGAATAAGTAGTTGCACAATACGGTATAATACAAGTCATCAAAAAAAACTCTGGATCATCAATAATACTGTCTTATGTCATTGCTACAAAATGGAACCCACAAAAAATTAAAATGTACAGAATCATAGAGTAATGATATAAAATGTAATGGCGTTTATACTTTGTGACCTATGACCCTGACCTCTTTGTTAATTTGACCTTGACCTCTGCCTTTGGTCGGGAGACAGGGAGCCATTTGTGGCTGAGATCTTGATTCTCGTTGACTGTGATGGAATATTTCTGGAGGAGTTCTTGTACAACTGTCTGTGAAGCAAAAATGATCAAATATGTCAGACACACCATGCAAAAACAAAAAGCATCTACTTTTATATTTATCTCAATACAATGAACATAAGTCTCTAAAAGCCTTAGCATGGTTCAAGTATATCTCCTTGTATACTACTGAACAGTGAAATATATTATAATTCAGATTTTTCAATATAGAGCTCTCTCTCTCTCTCTCTCCTCTCTCTCTCTCTCTCTCTCTCTCTCTCTCTCTCAGCCCTCACCTTCAGTATGTTCCACACCAGTTTCTGCCCTACACATCCTCGGGGACCAGCCCCAAAACAAAATAATCGCCCTTTGTCTTCTACATTGCTGTTAAAAAAGGAGTAGGAATAGGATCACCTATAAATTCAATCACTTAATAGGTTCACAGTAAATATATAAAATTAGTTGGTCACCATATTATTTTCAATCATTTCTTCAACTGCTACATGTACTTACACATTGTTCCATCTGCTTGGATCAAACTGGTCTGGGTCTGGGAAGATGATGGGATCTCTGTGTCCGTGATAAGACATGTACACTAAAGCATGCCCTTTGGGAATGTGGTATCCATTCAGATTGAAGTCCTGTAATAATAACCCAATATATATCCCCCGAGTGGTGGACTCAACTCTTTGTGGCTTTACACACAAGGATTAAATGAAGTTTATCAAGGAACAATGATTGATGAACTGATCTGTTGATGTATCATTACATTAATTCATAGTCATACATAGATTGATTGATTGATTGGTATTCACTTCCTCTAGCTACTTTCCTCCCTCCCAGGAACTATATTGTCTTACATATTGATTGATTGATTGATTGATTGATTGGTATTCACTACCTCTCTACCTACTCTCCTCCCTCCCAGGAACTATATTGTCTTACATATTGATTGATTGATTGATTGATTGGTATTCACTACCTCTCTAGCTACTCTCCTCCCTCCCAGGAATGGAGGGAACATCCTCTGGACCTCCAACAACATGGCCTCCAACTGTTGCTCATCCTCCGACAAACCAGTCTGATCCTCAGTCTGTAATCAGAAGCATCAAACTATACCACGACTTGTACGGATGAACTTACTGAATTATCAGTAAATATTGTGCATGTATACAGTTCTATCATCTGATTAAAACATCCTGCATTGGATTTAAGAGGGCTGGATGGTTGTGGCCATTTTTGGGGTATATTTACCTCCTTAAGATGAAGAGCTCTGTATAAAGAAATAGTAAAATGCTCAAATTTTAAAGCTAAAATATTAGGATTTTTCCTTTACTAAATATTAGTTTATGGCCAAAAATATGATATGTCAAAATTTAAGGCAGATCTGATGGTTAATTTGTTGACCACCAAGCCTCCTTAAATTTGAATTTTTTTTGAAGGTAGGGGGGTACCTTACAGCAATAAAATAATGTTGTGGTCGAATACACAGCTAACTGTGCCTCAAGAGAGTTTCTTGTGAACAGAGCATTCAAATGTAATTTTTAAACGAGAGTTACTTCATTAATTTCACATTTGTTGTGCTAAATATCACAACATCATATCATATGCACTTGAAATGAAATTTTGCACATGAAATTTATGCAAGAGTTTTTTTCCACATGAATTTCACATGAACAATTTCATGCAAGATTTATTTGAGGCACAATTATCTGTAATCTGATTCAACCAGTTTTTTATCTCTGGACTGAGGTACTAACCTGTTGGCTGCTAATCTGAATGAGGGGGAAGGTGAGGATTAATGACAGAATCTTGGGAACAAGGACTGAGGTATTTACCTGCCAACTGCTGATCTGAATGAGGAGGGAGGTGAAGACTGAGAACAGAGCCCTGGGAACAAGGACTGAGGTATTTACCTGCTGACTACATATCTGAATGAGGAGGGAGTTGAGGATTGAGGACATATCCATGGGAACAAGGGCTGAGGTATTTACCTGCTGACTACAGATCTGAATAAGAAGGGAGGTGAGTAATGAGGATAGAGCCTTGGGAATGAGGGCTGGGGTATTTACCTGCTGACTACTGATCTGAATAAGGAGAAAGAAGAGAATTGAGTACAGAGCCTTGGGAACAAGAATTAAGGTATTTACTTGCTGAATACCAATCTAACTGAGGTGAGAGGTCAGAGGTATTTACCTGTTCACTACAGATCTGAATGAGGAGGGAGGTGAGGATTGAGGACAGTGCCTTGGGAATGAGGACTGACGTATTTACCTGCTGACTACCGATCTGAATGAGGAGGGAGATAAGGATTGAGGACAGAGCCTTGGGAATGAGGACCGAGGTACTTACCTGCTGACTACTGATCTGAATGAGGAGGGAGATAAGGATTGAGGACAGAGCCTTGAGAAATGATGACTGAAGTATTTATTTGCTGGCTGACAATCTGAATAAGGAGGGAGGTGAGGATTGAGGACAGAGCCTTGAGAATAAGGGCCAAGGTATATACCTGTAGGCTGGCGATCTGAATGAGCAGGAAGGTGAAGATTGAGGATAGAACCTTGGGAACGAGGACTGAGGTTTTTACCTGTTGGCTGCTGATCTAAATGAGGAGAGAGGTGAAGATTGAGGAAAGAGCCTTCGGAATGAAGATCAAGGTATTTACAAGTTGGTTGCCAATCTGAATGAGGAGAGGTGAGGATTGAGCACAGAGCCTTAGGAAATAGGACTGAGGTATTTACCTGTTGGCTGGCGACCTGAATGAGGAGAGAGGTGAGGATTGAGGACAGTGCCTTGGGAACGAGGGCCGAGGTAAACAGGAGAAGGTGATTGTCCACAAACTTCTCGTGGTCGCTGTGGGAACACTGCTGGATCCTGTCAGGGAAGTGAGAAGAGTTCTCCAGCTTCTTCTGTTTTATAATGTTAAGCAGGTGGTTCTACGAATATCATAAACAATGCATCACATTTCAGTTTCTATGCTTGTTCACTAATCAATGTGACATTGACAAACATAAGTAGAAACAAGAACTTGACTCTTGCTAGAACATACCAATCATCATCAACTTAAATTTTCATAATCGGTTACTCATTATAAAGTAAAAAAATTAGGGACGGCAATCTCTAACTGGTCAACCGATTACTCGGTTGGAACGATGGTAACCAGTTACAAAATCAGTAATCGGTTAGTCGTGTAAAATAAAAATAATGTATACTTTGAAGCAATTTCAAAATAAATTTTATTTTCTGTCTTTCGAGACTATTATCTATTCAAGTTAAATTGCAGACCGTTAAGACCCAAGGGCTGAGCTCTAAGAGGAAAGTTGGTCAGTTGGTGTTAATTATAATGATTGTTAAAACAAAATGTCACTGCCTTGTCTGTTCAGTTTTTCATAAATCATTATTGAATGATATTAGTATCACTGTTGATTACCATTTCATTATTGCACCTATGTTCAATTAATGTGTTTATTTTACTTTGTTCCTTTAACACGACATCAATTTATTACATAGAAAAATGCATTTGTCTAAAGATTAAGTGTGTATACACATGTTAACTACTATCCGAAAGGATCCGGTATTAATTTCCAACGGAGATTTATAACTTGTCATTGACTTACTTTGTTTATAATAAATAAATTCTGAAAAGTTGAACTGACTGTGCAATTGCGACATGTGGTCAGCGAAACTATTTCACGACTGTTTGCTCGTTGTTTAAGACTTCTTTTTTAATAATGCATGAGATATAATTTCGAAATTATATTTTGATTTACACATATTATATCATATGTGTTATTTTTAACAATTATAAAAAATGAAAAAAACATGTCAAAAATATACGTATTTTGATACAAGTAACCGGTTAATCGGTCGGAATGAATTGCGATTAGCAATTCTGCAATCGATTGCCATCGCTACAAAAAAAACATGTATCCTTTTTATTTTGTCTTATTATTAATACCACTAGAAACATATTTTATAAAAAAAAAAAGAAAGATGAATACCTTGGCCTCTAAAGCTCTACAGAAGGATGAGCCACCACCTATGGGAAGCTTTATTGAAACAGGCACTGATATTATACCTATAGAACAGAAAAACTTGAGAGTTTACACAGGCAGACCAAATATTGTGTAGATAACTCAATCCCCAGGAAATATAGTGTTAAATGAGATTACCATGCCAGTGTGTGGTGGTGAGGTTAACAATTCGGTCAGCAGTGTCCTCAGCATCTCTGAAGTCCATCCCCAGAAACAGGCTGAGACAGATCTCTGTACACAGGGACTTCATAAAGGAATACAGGGGGACCTCACATCTGTAAAATAGGGAGGTTCATTAAGGAATATAAGGGCACCTCACATCTGTAAACAAGAGACCCAGGGGCCACATTGCTCACCTGAGCAACAAAAGCCATAACTGATCAAATCTGCATTATTGTACCAAATTCAAAATATCGATTATTGTACCAAATTCAAAATATCGATTTTACATATTTTTATGGTAAATACCAAGCCCCTTTTGTTGTTTTAGTATTTGTGAGAAGAATTTTCTCTATTCCTATTCAAAAATCCCCTCTTTTGTGGCCCTACTTTTCTCCATGGAATCATGGTTTGATGAAACTTTTATCTGCACAACCTGTGCTTTCACACAAGTTTCAGCTTTTTTGGCTGACAGCTTTTCCAGGAGATTTTTAAAGATTTTTTTCAATATCTTCCTATGTGTAAATTTGACAACCCTCCATTGTGGCCCCACCCTACCCTGCGGATAATGATTTGAACAAACTTGAATCTACACTACCTGAGGATGCTTCCACACAAGTTTGAGCTTTACTGGCCAAATGGTTTTTGAGAAGAAGATCTTTAAAGATTTTCTGTACATATTATAATGTAAAACTTCATCCCCCATTGTGGTCCCACCCTACTCCCAAGGACCATGATTTTGATAAACTTGAATCTACACTACCTGAGGATGCTTCCACACAAGTTTGAGCTTTACACACTGGCCAAATGGTTTTTGGGAAGAAGATTTTAAAAGATTTTCTCTATATATTATTCTTTTGTAAAACTTCATCCCCCATTATGGCCCCACCATAACCCAGGGGACCATGATTTGAACAAAGTTGAATCTACACTACCTTAGGATGTACCACACAAATTTAAGCTTT
>WFKH01010211.1:1379430-1401930 GCA_016163765.1 Magallana hongkongensis
TGCGCATTCTAATATAATACAGTTGATTTATACTTCTTATGAAATTTTTTCGATATCATTTATAAAATTGAACACAATAAACAAAATACAGATAAAAATATTTAGATTTTTAAGGAAATTTTTATTTTTAAAAGGATTTTTACGTTGTGCGGTAGGGGAGCATTGCCATTGCGCTTTTATGACGTTATGATAAAATGAAGCTTTGTAGGAGTACGTTATAAGAAATAACATAAAAGAAAAAGTAAAAATTGAACGCTGTTGAAATTTTATATACAGAATGATGCTATCCTCGAGGACATTTTCCTCATTTTTTGAATGAATCCATTATACCAATCATCATTCGTGATGATCCAAATAATATAGCAAAATTTGGTGCATTTTAATATTTTCAGATGGCCCCCACTAAAAACCAGACGGTAGAATTTTGTGATTTTTACATATAAGGTAGGAAATGATATTACTAATCATATATAACAATTTGAGAAAAAAAGCTATTGTAGTATTTTTTTCAACTGCTTTGATGTGCGGAAAATGACAGTTTCCTATATATTCCTATAGTAAATGTACCTCTATTTTGAGATGGTCCCTAAAAAGAACCAGGCGGTCGATTTTCATGAACCTTCGCAAATAAACTAGAGTTGGTTTAAATTACATATGGTTAAAAAATAAAGAGTTTTGCTATTGTAGTTTTTCCGCAAAAAAACCCAAATCGGCCTCCTTAAAATCAGCCGTTCTGATACGCTACCGCTCTCGAACATCTGAAACAAGCCGGTTAGAGGTCACGTCCGAACGACCCGACAATCTAAATATTTAAATATAAGGTCGTGACCTTTTTGACTAATGAGAATCCCTGTCTCTTAAAGACTATCGGGTGAAGTAACAGCAAGGTAAATATAACCGCACAGATTTATGGGAAATTATCTGCTGGCAGAGTTTTGATAGCCACAATTTGATTGGCTTATCGAAAGGTCGTTCGAACGTGACCTCTAAGCAGCTTGTTTCAGATGTTCGAGAGCGGTAGCGTATCAGAACGGCTGATTTTAATCAGATTGACAAATTTAATACAATATGTCACAGGGTCAATATGGGGTCAACTTAATAGTGTAAGTCTGACAAATGAAAAAATATCTTTTGCAATTAAAATGACGGAAACTGTACAAATGTGATAGGATAGGTAAAATGATGAGCTAATTTATCGATAAATATTAAAAGATGATGATACAGTATGCTGGCAAAAGGAGATCACTTATTTAGAAAGTGAAAGTAATACTTATGTATACCGGTGTCTCATAATATTGTGCTTCTACATGTATTATGCTTACCTGTATTGGTCAACATCATAATGATAATCCAATTAGAGCACAATATGAATCTCTTTAGCTGATCATCACAAAAGAAACGTTTATGCATGTTAATTAATCCTTTTCTGCATATGGAAAACACATACCAGTATGTACACCACGTGAAACCCATCTAACCGAAGAGCTGGGTAAAACTAGTACCCACAAATGCGACCTGTAGACCTGTTTTGTGTAAATAACTTCGGACAAAGATCATTTACTTGTAACATGCATGTAATTTCATTACTTTATTCTTTAAAACCCCTTGCACTATTTTATTAGGTAAATAACTATGTAAAGCACACATTTCAGCTTTAAGGTGGTACAGGACACCTGCATATTGTGATGTACTCCCTATTGAAATAAACAATAAAGTATAAATATAATATGTTCCCCAAAAATAATGTTACCTAACAGTGAAGTGCAATGGCCGTTAGAGCGTTAACTACTTGTCTGTAGAGAGTTCAAATGCTGCAGGGGCTTTTCTATTTTTTTTACTTAAGATTCCAAAAATTTTTTTTTGCCAAATACATGTATTGTAAAAATTTAGAATTATAAAATGTCACTATGAAAGAATTTTGATTATAATGCACTGAACTACATGTACAGGCTTTTGTTGTTATCAAAATACATATATTCTGATGTTTATTTATCCATGAGGAGTGTGTGTGTGTGGTGGGGGGGGGGGGCAAGTAATACATGTAATTGTGTTTGCAGGGGGGGGGGGGATTGGGGTCCGAGGTGTATTTCGTGGAAATTTTACTACATGCATTAATATAAATGATTTTTTCAGGGGGGGGGGGGGGGGTCTGGACCCCTCACTCCCAACCCTTCTCTAAATCCGTGCACACTATGTAGAAGCAAATCTAAATTAAGCCGGCAACAGCAGAGGGGAGGGGGCATAATTTAATTTTGTTTGTAATAATTATATATACCATTCTTTCTATGACATAAAATGAAAAGATTATTGATTAACTTAAATTTCACATGCAAACAGTTCAACCACAAATTGTATGTATAGGGCCGCTCATTTGTATTATGTGCATGTGACCTTCATTTTTACTAAAACTGGTACAAAACAGTGTTATTTAGGGGCAAACACTTGGTGCGGGTATTACTGTCTAATACAGCATCTAGTATTAAAATTGAAGTCATTTTTGCACTGGACAATTTGATTTCAAGTCTGTTTAGGTACGAGTCGGTTTGGTTACGAGTTGACTGTAATTCATTTCATCACATCCTTGTTAAGATCACATTGATTTTAATTTTCTCTCATTATATCTTATTCATGGGACAATCCTAAAACACTTTCATATTGAATTATCTGGACATTCCTAAACAACATCTTCTAGTTCATATTTTTTCTCTAGATACCCCTGTTTTATAGTAGCAGTTTGTAGTGGTACCAGTATATCTTCCCAATTGTCCCATTATACAGATATATTGATGACATTTGTAATCTTCACTTTTACGTGTGTATTTACAGAGGAGAGAGGAGGCCAAGGGAATCCTTAAAGATATCCAGAACAGGCGGGCCAGGAGTGAGGGGGCATACCCCCACCCCGTCAGGATGGACGACAGCCTGGGCTCCATCTGTCCCGACCCCCTCAACATCAGCACCAGGACCCCCTCCGTGTGTCTCTCCCCCGTCAATCTCAAGTTTGATATCGGCGACGACTGACCAGGAACTATTTTACAGTGTGTTCATAGACTGACTGACAGCAAGCTATTTGCCATTGTCATGAATTGGTCATCTATTGTGCTTGTGTAGCCCTGACAAGATTCTGTTGAGTTACATAGCTCACATGATGGTTCATTGTAATCAACCAGACAAGAACTGTGCAATCTTCTCACAGCATGTACTGGCCCTGTAGTTTATTATGACGCCAGAGGTCTGTTCAGCAGAGTTAACACTGTAACCATTGTGTTACAGAGAGAGAGGGAAATTCGGGAGGGCGCTGTGCTAAACAGGCCTCAGTTGAGATTTGATTTAAAACTTGTTACAATAAAATGGTAAAATGTTTGATAAATCAGCCCATTCTTGTCACAAATGGTTGTTGACTTCATGGAATCTTGCAGTATCAATTATTAGTGTTATGTGATCATTATTGTTGTATTAATTTTTCTCTTACCTATCTTAGTGTCTTGTATTTTCATACACAACTGAAATCTTTGAGTTTATTGTTTGGAATTTTTTTTTAACTTAATTCACACAAACATTGTTATAGCAATTCTTTTACTTTTAAAAAAGACCTCCCCCGAAATAAATCTAGGGTATAAACTTAGTTACCACCATGATTGTATGACCTGTGCTTTATTTCTTTGATGACCATTTGGAATTTGAAAATAAAGTGAAAATTATGTAATATCTCTTTATTTTGTGCGCCATACATTTGCATCCTTAAAACGTCAAAACGACTTCATATTTAATAAACAAATTAAATGTTTTTGTTATGTTAATCAGACCTTTAAGTAAATCTTTGAATAAAAAAGTCTTTTAAACATTTTTGTATTATCTAACTGGTATAAGAAAAAGCATGCAGTAAACATATTTTGAAGACATTATATAGCGTATGTCTCCACTAGTGTGTACATGATGCTAGTCTCAATCCAATCTAATAATTACTTCCCTGTAGAAGTGTTTTCTTCCTTAATTTCTTGTGTGTGATATGAAATAAGCATTTAAAAGTGACTAGACTTCTCAGAATACAACTCCATTTAAATGAAGTGACAGGGAAGGATATACAGTATGTTCCGTGTAGGTTCTATATTGGTTAAAGTCATAATGTAACAGCTGTATATAAAATAGTAAACATGGGGATAATGTGTGGCATAAATATATAAGCAAGAGAATATTAAACTATAAAACAGTTCCAGTATTGTTTGAATGATATTTTCATTCAGTGTATATTTCCTCTTTGCATTGGAAATCTGCGACGTTCAATTTTATATGAATACACTTCGATAATTCATGCGCCATGTGCACAAATATGAACGTCTCCACGTGTTTTGAGTATATTTATTTTTGTAAGATTGAATGAAACGTTTAATCTTACATAACCAATTTGACGTGTACTTTTGAAAAATAATCATTAATATATTAATATATATTTACATTTTCATCTGTCGTTGACTGTGATAACATTACGAATCAATTTTGAACCCTAAAACCCAATAACTTCATAAAACATGAGTGACACAAAATGGGCGTGTCTTATAGCATAACCGAAATAGGGTATTGGCTGCGCCGCGTAGTAATACATAGCATGTGCTACATAAAAAAAAAGTGGTTTAAAATAACGTTGGTTTAAAGTGTACAAATTAGAAATAATATAAATATAAGTAATAAGGAATCATTTTTTAAATATTAGGAGGTGATAATTTCGGTCGGAGCGTGGTCAAATCTATCATAAAGCCCTTCGGGCTTTATTGGATTTGACCACGCCCCGACCGAAATTAATACCTCATAATACTCAAAGAATGATTCTTTATTCCTTAAATATATCTACTTGATTAAAAATGATTTTTCTCCACAAAGTTTCTGGCACTATATTTTTTGTCGCGGAAGCTAACTAAATAACATGTTCATATGGCTGTTCCATGTATGTTTCATATCCCTGACTAAGAGCGAAAATAATGGCTTTATAGCGGCGATACACATACAAATGGACATCAGTATGAAAATATAAATATAAGCATTGAATGTGTATTTTGGATACCGTCGGTCCTATGACACACCAAGCGGTGCAGAGAAATTATCATACGCGCGTTAGCGCGGTATTCAATTTGTCTGCACCGCTTGGTGTGTCATAGGACCGACGACATCCAAAAATAAGCATTCAATGCTTAAATGAACCCTTTTAGTGTTTTTGTAATGCATGTACATACAGGAACGCTTGCTAATTCACTGCATTAAAGTTGATCATAATTTCTAAGGCAAGAATTAGTCACTCATCAAAGAAAGGAGTTCATGAATTATCACTCATTTAATATATAATGTAGATTCAATTTAATTTCACACAGAAAAATGATTTGTTACAATATCTTTTAACTACAGTAACAGTAATTTAATTTGAAGCTATCTTTAAAACATTCATAAAATAACTGAATACAATTACCGAACCCGTTCAGTGTCTGCACTAATGTCAACTGCCTTGATGCTGAAGTTACTGGCGCTTTCCCTTCCCAACCTTCCTGGGTCACATTTACCTGGAACTCCAGTTGAATGAGGAGGGACTCAAGATGTATCAACACCTGAAGATCGATGGACAAAGGGTTTGTCAAGAGTTCCTGCATTGTGTCACAGGTGACCATGGTTTACATGAAGGGGTAATCTTTATTGTGTCGGGTGATACGATTGGCAAGGAAGGGGTCCTGTAATAAGTTGTAAAATTTGATAGATTGAGTGTTGGTCATTGATTATGTTGTGTAATTTGATAGGCTGCGGTTAGGTCCAGTATTGATATATTTAATTATAGTACATGTATGTCCCAGGTTACCGTTTCCGTCACTTTTTAACAAATTTTAACAAAAATACAGAAACCTGTAAAGAGGTACAATTGAAATCAATACAAGGGGAAAAAAACTCCAAAACTTTTTTCTTTTCCCAGAGAATTTAACAAAAACGAAAATATTTTTTATAGAGATTTATAATGGGAAATGTTGAAATCTTTTCTCAATTTGGAAATACTCGGGACATCTTGTGTACTTATTTAGCGATAGAATCTGGGTTCCTTCATGTTTACTGCCGTGCAAAAGCTCCTTAGGCTCTTCATTTTTAGCTGTGCATTTAAACCTGACAAGCTTAATTTGCCGCAATTGAAATAGGATATTTTGGGAAAATTTCATATCATTAAATGAACATCGTCTCAAGCCTGAGATATTTATAAATATTTATAGTACTTAAACAACATGTGAAGTTAGGTTATCTTGGAACAGAATATAGTTGAGAGTGTAGCCTGTGTTGTGTCACCTGATTTTATTTAAAATGATTAGTTCAAAAAGAATTACATTGAGAGCTTTCTATTTTTTATTCAACTTAATATTATGTACGAGGTATTAAATGTTATATATAGTGATCATGATGTTGATCATATTTATATGTATACGATATACAAGATACTTTATTTACTAACCAAGGGCCCCAAAAATGTTCAATTTAAACATTATTTCACAATATATATCTCTAAATTGTATTGATGGGCTTAAAGTTATGAAAAATACAATAACAAAGTTTTTACATAGGTACTCATGATATGAAATAGTATTTCAAATAATAAGTAAATAGAATATGTATTATATTTGTGATATATATGTATTGAAAAAAGACAATATTTCATAAACCCCCCAAAAGTAGAACTAGCCATATGTTACAATTTGCGAAGAACATGAAAAAAGTATTTTTTTCAATTTCACCGATACAAAAATAGAACACTTGCTAAAATTGACTTCATCCTTAACGTTGATTTCAGAAATTAAAGTATACTAGGGTTTTTTTTTCTCGTGTAATTTTCGTCCTTCTAAACTTGCAAACAGTTTTGCCCCTTCTTGAATTTGCCCAGATACAGTTGTGGTTAAAGAGAAATAATATTAGACGATGAAATTTACCAAGTCGTAAATTCTTCCTCTGACAACTAGAGCGAAAGGGGTGAAAATAAAACGGGGGTGAGCACCTCCCTATAGTCTCGCTTTTATTTTTCAAACAGTTTTAAACTATAGGAAATTATAACAAAATACTGGTGATTGCGATTTTATATTTTATTGAATTGCGGAATTAATTACTCGCGTAAAATAAGGAATTTACAGTACTGTATATGACATGCCTCTAGTTGAAATCAAGTCCTTTTTACTAAAAACCTAGCTAAATACACAGAACCATTTAAAACCTTCTTGAGTATGACGGTTGTCACAGTTATCATACATTGCTAGGAGACAGACATCATTAAAATGTCCTGTGATTCAGGGACGGTAGTGCTGTTAGGAATGTTATTCTATCCATGCTTGATTTCTTTTTTAAGTATATGTATATAGATGTAACTTAAAAAGTTACTGTTATTGTTCATTTAGCTATTAGTTTTTTTTAAATCTGGATAGATATTCCAAAAATTACTGATTTATTTACCATGTTTAATGGTGTGGTGTTGACTGAACCACATCATGTATTCTCCTCTGTGTAACAGCTTGTATTCTGTGCCATGGATACTGTGTGAGTGACTGTTGGTATGAGAATAGAGCAGACTGGAGGTTCCCTGCGATCTGATGACAGATCCCTAGGATCTCCCAAGAGATGTCCCTAAATAGACCATTTACATAAAATCCCTGATCATGATTGACTAGGGCCTGTAGATCATCCAAAGCTGCTTGTGATAGTGTTGTATCAATGTGTCTGTAACACAAGAACTCTAAGAAGTGTAACATTACGGTGACTCGGATATTTAATTCATTGTTCCTATTCTGTAGAGAAGACTATTGTTCTGGTATCAGTTCACTGATATAACAGATATCATTGACAAGTGCGATATCCTTTGCTACAGCCTGTTTCATCTTTGTAGACCAGGACTGTCCCCCTACAGCCTCAGTATACCTCTCTCTGTTTACATGTCCCCTATACATCAGATATGGCTTTGCTAACTTAACCTTCGTCATTTCTATAACAGATAAAGCTTCCCTGTATCTGCGTGTTTTGTAATAATACATGGCAATGTACACCATGTCAGAAATACAGCCAAACTTGGCTGCTAATTTCAGCATGTGACGGGAAATTTTGTCTGCAATATACATCTGTATGTTGACATCGGTGTTGGTGTACTTGTTTAGTAATATAAAGGAAGTATTCTGAAATATAAAGGCTGCAAGTCTCTGTAATGCAATAGATTGATAATATGTCAGGGGTAACTCTACCAACTGTTCTATTGTGTGTATGGCTTTTGTAAGGCCTTGTTGAAGTCTACCAACTAAAGAACACTCATTGACAAGTTCTACATCATGATCAACTTCAGACAAAATGAGTCTCTCATTCATACATACAGAAAGTCTAGGATTGTACAGGACATCAATGATGTAGGACCTGATAGAGGAACTCTGTAACAGACAGGCCAGACCTTTCTTGTACAATTCATGTAACTGTAGGAACAATCTTTCTTGTGCTGAGCCATATACCTTTGTCAGAAATAGGTTGTTTTGTGGGATGAAAAAGTGCGGACAGATTCCCTCAGACACCCATTTAAGTAGGAGTTTAAAGCAGACCCAGAAACCAGCCAGAAGATTTTGTGGACACTAGTGAGGTAGTGTGTTTTGTTGAATGGCCCAGAAAACTGTTGTCTTCATGTGATAGGAACACAACAGTTTATCGGTTTCTTCTGATTGTTGATTTACAACTTCTTTTAAGAACATTTTTAACAATCCATAGGTAAAAAAATTGGCTGTGGTTCATTGAGTACACAAGTTTATACTCTGCCTGAGAAGAAGAAATTCTCCATGCTAGGTTTTCATTGGGCCCTAATGGGTGACCTATTGCTACAAAGTGACACCCATTTCTGACAATGTCATCAACAACTTCAGGATCAGGCCATGAGTGACATCTGTCTATCAATGAGGAGGCAGACGGAGGCCAAAAGTCACAAACAAAACACAAGCAAGTGTCATATTCTAGTCCCCCTCTAACACCACTACCACAGGGTCCATGTACAGTAGAATTAGGCATTACCATTGAACAAGTTAACTGTCTGTATATAGAACTAGATATATAGACTCTGTCATTCATTCTGAGACATGATGATTTGACGTATATGCATGTTGTTGGTGTCAATAACTTAAGTAGAGTGAATCCTGGTGGACTCTCAGAACTGTCAGAAAGAATCAAGGTTGTATGGGCTGAGTTGTAATACTCAGACTGAGACATGTCCATGATCACTCGGTGGTTGTTTAGCCAGAGCATATAGTCCACATCTGATCCCTCCAGTCTAAATCCTTCTCTTCTACTTCCACTCATCATCCCAATGAGCCCTTCATTAGGTGTCACTTTTATACTCACCGCCTCCTCGATGTCCCTTGTGTCCCTCCTTATTGCGACCTGCAGTGAGGTTCCCACTTTCTTACACAGTCCTACAAACACTGTCTCTGACATGTGCTGCATTCCCTCACATCTATCAGTATTTTAAGTTACATGTAAATACTAGAAACTTCTATCATTTTTATTCTTAATCAAATTATTTAACAAATTGGAAATATAATCATAGTATTAAGTGCTTACATTTCTTGTGAAAAGAACTCCATATTTAATGTCAAGTAGTGTAACAACTATAATATTTTTTATACAATTATAGGTGCCAGGTGTTTTGTACTTTCATTTAGTTTCATATTTCAAATGCGACATGTGACTCATTATTAAAAGTAATCTATATGGAAGGGAATTACCGCCAACAGTCTATGTATCTTGCTTTATTCTTTTTATGCTTACTTCTTTATTCTTAGGTACATTTACACTTGCATGCCACTTTATTGTTTTCATATTCATGCTTATCCAATTTCACTTCGATTCTCTTTTACTCTCTATGGTTTGCTTAATTCTATGTTGCAATATTCTCTTTTCATTCGGGTACATTGTTACTTCGATCTCTGTTACAAACGTGAATTCATGCACGCAAACCATAATGCACTTTAAATAAAGACGAATACAAGTTTTGTTTTAAATTTAATGCCTCATTATGACGCCAGGCGGCAGTATGTGCACTACAATTGCACCCGTATCAAAATTATTACCATAATTGATATGGAAGTCGATCAATTCAATTCATCATTCAATCAAGACCATATCACTGATAGACATGTATAAGGTTCATTTCTGTAAGTTACTATATGTAAGTACTTCAAATCTAAACAGGGACAATCAGTTACGTGTACATGATTGATATATAAACAAAGCTACAATAAGCTTGGCTGTGAGTGATACATATCAGACACATAACATTAGGGCTGCCACAACCCCCACCACCCCACTTTTTGTCGCAGAAATGATTTTTCCTAAATTTACATATGAAAAGTAAATTATCATGGAGCCTCCCCCTTTATTTGGGACGATGCAAAAATTGAATTGAAAATTCGGAATTGAACAGTGAAATTAAAGTTATAGGTAAACTACGACCCCCCCCCCCCTTCCCGATTTAATTTCCATGATTTTGGGGAGTTGGTTTTTTTAATTTATATTTTATCTTATTTTATTTTTATGCTTGTTAAAAAAATAAATCACTCGCTGTGGCCTTCAACTCAACATTCAGGTATATCGACGATGCATTATCAATCAACAATTGTTACTTCCATACTTATGTCGACTCGATATATTCCAGTGAACTTGAAATAAATGATATCATAGAGACTGCGTCATCTGTTTTATACTTGGATATTTTACTGGAAAAGGACATTGATGGTAACCTAGCAACAAAACTTTATGATAAACGCGATGACATCAAATTTTCTATAGTCAACTTTCATTACTTATGTAGCAATACACCTTCATCACCTGCATATGCCGTTTTAGTCTCTCAAAAAATTCGATACGCAAGGGCATGCTCTATGTATGAAAAGTTTCTAAAACGAGGCTACTGACAAACAAGTTGATAAAACAGTCTCGATTGAATTCATCATTTCGTAAGATTTATGGTCGATACAAGGATCTTGTCAGCAAATGCAATCTCCCACTGGGTCGCATGCTGACTGACGTTCTTCATACTTATTGTTAGGCCATTAATAATCACCAAAGTGTCTACGGATTTTTTCCGTTTTCCCGATTATGACAATGAGCATGTGGCCGGTCATCAGAGGATGCTCACTCCTCAATGGCACCTGATCCGGACCTCTAATTTCTTAGAGGTCTGTGCTCTGCTCCTGTTTTGTATTTTTTCCTTTGGACTTTTGATTTGAACACTGTTCATTATCACCACATGTCATATTACTAGTATATTTATAGAATTGAAAGATATTCAGTTTACATGATCAAATTACTGAAAGGACTGATAGACCGTGGCATCATTACGGGGTAATTAAAAAAAATAATATATGATTTTTTTTAAGTAAAGGTTTAGTAGGTTTGAAGTATGAAGACTTTGCAGTACAAATACTATAGGATTGAAACTACTTTGAGAAATTTTAAATATTCGTGTTCTTGTGTGAAATACACAGAAACAAATATTTTACAAAACAGAAAAATATTTTAACAGTTAGGATTATATTTAATGATTCGCAATATATACTTAAACTTATGCTAAAATAATCAATACAAACTCTTGAACAGCTAACTATTTTTAATTTTCAGCCCTGCTTGAAAATCTCTTTGGTAATATGGTCTTTATCGCGCAGAGTTGTTCTTTCTTCTTTTCAGTGATTCGATTTTAGAGAGTGATCAAATATATTTAAAGCTTTTCGAAAAACTATATAGATAAAACATTTATATTTAAGAGACACTACAGCTCATTTTGCACAAATACCACTGAATGATAATTTTCCCTTAACCTCAATGATTTTTTGCAAAGTTTCAAGTATGAACTTTACAAAGAATAATGCTTTGTAAAATCTCAAAATTCTCAATTTATCGTTAAAATTAATAGTTTTAGGCGGTCCATACAGTAAACACAGCCTTTTATTTAACAGCGCATGCATAACAATTGTAAACAATTCAGCGTGCTTTCTGCAAAAGGTTGAAAAGACCACGAATTTTCAAGATTTGGCTAAAAAAAAAGGTCAAAAACAGATGAAGAAAAAACACAAGAGCGAACTGTATATCTTGTGTGAGAAAAAATGTGAATCTACAAGGGTCGTCAAAATACCATTTTGTTAAAGAATTATTTTTACCATTTAGATATAGATCCGCCGAACATTTTCATGTCCCTTCTTCATCAGGTGCCTGACATTTAACATAACGTTCCGAGGTCGTACAAAGTGTAGGAGGTTCTTAAAAATTAGAGTTATGACGATTTACTTGCTTGCGCAAGATTCTGTGTATGAATTATTTTTACTGCCTGTTTATTTCTATAAAATTGGTCAATTTATTTAATTGTACCCCCAATTCCACTGACAACTTAAATAAAATTCTAAAAATGTAAATTTTGATTTCTGGAACATCTATAACATGCAATTGCGAGCTTATTATTGCAGTAAAGAGATTCAATCTTTCAAGTACATGCAGAACATCTATTCTTTTATCACAATGTGTTTAAAAGGGGAAATAACAAAGTTTAGGAAAATTAGCTTTAATATCTCTTTAAAATTATATAAATCTTGTAATTGCATTATCTCATTTTTAGTCTGGCATTCAAGTTTACTTCTGATATAATATATATACACCACAGGCGCTTGTTTCATACAGGAGGTCTATTAACTATACACAATAACACCTGTGACATACACATACTTGGTGACTTTTGAACCTTATAAGTTGGAGAATGTCCCACTGGTCAACCTGACTAATGGGGAAATTTACCAACGTACATGTAAATAATGATTTAATATTAAAAAGATATAATTTATGCATTTATTTTTAATCTAATTTATTTTATATGACTGCTAGTTTAAAATTCATACATCTTGTGTTGGTGTGTTCAGAAGACAATAATTGTTTTTAATTGTTATATTTTTGTTTGGTACAAAACAAGGGGCAAAATATGTCTTTTTGCAATATTGAAAAGAATAATCTCTCGACCATCACTGCTGACACAAAAAACACATGAACTGAATTTTGCTATTTATTTCGAATTTGCTGTAAACTCAAGTTAATATAAAACCAGATTTATTGATATTATGGCTATATTGTTTGCATTTCATCAAAGGATAGATTTTAAATAACTAGATCTGTATTTATCAATATCGTTTTGAAATGATATGTATTATAACAACTATAATATAATCCCCTTAATTTACGATAAAAAGAAAACATTTCTGTGAAATATTTTTACACTTTTTTGTTTTATGATTTTATTGATTTTTTTTTATGATTTATGTTCAATAAATTTTAAATATCCCACTAGTGTCTTACAGAGTTAGTTCTATTGAAATAATAATAATAACAATTGAAATTTTGGTTCTAATGAAATAATTCTAACAATTAAAACTATAGTACAATGTATATTACTACAAGTATTAGTGATTGATTAAGTCAAAAGTACTTAAAAATGTGATACTGCCCTGCCATTGTATAACCAAGGGGTTTTTTCAATGTATTTAAATCACACTGCTCTCCGACAATATCAATGTAACTCTTCTTATATCAACACTTGTTTGAGAAAAAAAATGATAGAGGCCAATTTGTTTATTCTAACCAACATCGAAGGTCACATAATGGTTTGCTTTGTTCAAATTCTGATAATGACAATTCTCAGTAGGAGAAAATTTGCTTCCTAGATATATAAACAACATATGATCGAAACTCTACTCTAATCAAGAGGTGATTATTAATGACCATCACTGAATCAAGTTATCGGAGGATGCAATTTTGCAGTCATTCACAAATGATATTAATTTAATATCGAACTTCTTTGGGGGGGGGGGGGGGAGGATTTGGGCTTGATCAGTGTTGACAGGCAATGTAGACAAGCTGGCAATGTTAGAGTGCATTACACAGGGATAAAAATTTGATGCTATATACCAGTTTACAAATGTTTTAGATATTTATTAATCCTTCAATCAGGCCAGTCTCTTAAAATGATGTTTTACTTTTAAATGGGGGGGGGGAGGAGGTTGGCAGCTCTTAATTTTTAAGTCTATCGCTTGGTATTGGTATAAGCCTTGACAATAGTAAGAGCAGTGCTGTAAATGCATGTCTTGGGTATTTTTTGTGTGTTTATACATGGATTAATAAACTTAAACAGTCTGTCAATTGTCACATATATTTTTCCATATGATTATTCCTTCAACATTAAAAAAGCATTTAATTTTGAATTTCTAAAATAAATCGATAAAAATTCCATGTAAATCTAAGAAAATGAGAGAAAGAGAAATGTTATTTTAATTTGAGGCCAAATATTTTGGAAAAGGCCAAATTAGTGCCCAGGCAAAAATTTTGAGGCCAGGCCAAAATTTGGGGCCAGGGCAAATTTGAGACCAAAAGTGAGGTCAGGCCAATTTTGACGCCAGGCCAATGGCCAATGGGGCCAGGCCAGGATTTAGAGTATGCCCAATCGAATCAGCTGAGCCTCACCGCACGTGGCGTCTACCTATGCACCTGTCAAGTGACACCATTGACTGTGTTCTTTCGTGCTAAAAAGTGAAATCTGGATTTTAATTTACTTGTTTGTGTTTAAAGCGTTCATTATCGTAATAGTAAGTCTAGTATGCATGCCAATACACTTTACTGGTTAAAGTCAAAACAGAAGTAATCGTAAAAAGTACAGTAAACGAAAACATGCCTTACTCTGATCACGGTTGATAGGACTTGAGGGAATTTTGATTTATATATTATTCAAACGTTACAGATAATCAAAATAATCATAGTGGCTGTTGAATGAGCATGTTTATATTCAATAGATGCGCCGGGGGGGGGTATACTATTTTAAAAATATACGTATACATCAGCTGGAAATTATAATTGCATTGTGATTGATAATGCACGAGCGATATACGAAAGCGACAAACAACCACTTCATGTCTATTCATTGCATCTCATAATTATTCATTATTTTGTACACCGCTAGATGGTGCTTGAGGATTCCTCATTAGTTGACGTCAAGGGCAAGACTATCACAATATACGGAGGCTGTTATGTAGCCTCCGTCTACTAGAAAGCATAGACATCTAGACATTCGTGTATTGTATTGCATGTAATTTAGTGTAGAATAGAAAGCTATTTTAATATCAAAATAATTTCCACCAAGACAGGGATATTGTTCCTGGGCCTTTTTTAAGGATGTGGTTGGGTTGGAATAAGAAATAACTTTGGGTACAACTTTATTTCTAATAAGTTGTTGACAAAAGTGAATATAGAATAAAATATACCTGTAATAATTACCTGTTGTATTTTATGTGTACACCTTTGTTTGTTGACAGAGGAAGATTTAAGGGTCAACGCTGTCACTGAGATGTCAAATTCACCTGTAATAATTACCTACAGTACTTTACGTAATTTTACCTTTGTTGACAGAGGTAGATATGGCGGTCAACACCTTCACTGAGCTGACAGAGATGGACCCCTACAGACTGGATAATATGGACTACTTCTCCATCAAGGTCAGAAGATGTCAAATCTTGTCCATCACAAAAATCCTTTTTTTTAATGCTCAGGTGTTGAAGTTCTTTGTAATTGTTTTTTCTAGGAAATGCGGCTGATTTAGCCCACCTGGCTCACAGGTGCTGTGACTTTGAGAAATACAGAGAGGAGACCTGTGTCGTTAGATAAGGCCTACTACATGAAACGTTCAATGTTAATTAAAGAGGTTTGTCAATATTCACGGATTCACTATTTTGTTTGAGCACAAGTGCCTGTTTTTACATACTAATAGATTCTAGAGCCATTGCTACGTAGCCAAGACAGTTAGAGTCATTTAGAGTTATTGAGTTATTTCACCCATTCATTTGCTGTCTAAAATATTAATAATAAGAGCATGCATAGCTGCATCTTAAAAGCAATGATGTCTCTTGACTTGTAGAATCTGGCCTTGAGACACTAGCTATATCCTGCTAAGCTGGCAGGTATACAGACAGGCTATAGTTATTGTTTTACAGGCAATCTATAGGTTAGTGAAACATAGAGACAAGCATAGGTTAGTGAGGTATGGATAAGCTATGGAATAGAGAAGATCACAGACAGGGGTCAGTAAGTAAGACCTAAAACCAGGATATAGATTACTTAAGCATACAGTTAGGCTATAGGCTAGTGAGGTCTACAGGCAGGCTATAGGCTAGAGAGGTCTACAGACAGGCTGTAGGTTAGTGAGGCCTACAGCCAGGCTATAGGTTTGTGGGGTGTACAGACAGGTTATAGGCTAGTGAGGTGTACTGACAGGCTATAGGTTAGGGGGGTCTACAGACAGGCTATAGGTTTGTGACAGACCTACAGACAGGCTCTAGGTTAGCAGTGTGACTACAGACAGGCTACAGTAAGTGACTGCTTACAGGTTGTAGTTTAGTGACAGAGTCACTGTCTACAGACAGACAGACAGATAAGTGAGGTCTTCAGATAGGCTTTTAGGTAAGTAACAGGCCTACTGGCAATATAAAGGTTAATGAGATCTACAGAGGGGCTATAGGTTAGTGATATCTAAAGAAGCCTATAGACATCTGAGGTCTATAACCAGGTTATAGGTTTGTCTGAGGTTTACAGGTCATAGAATTGGAAGGAATAGCTCATCAGACAGACAATAGGATTGAATTGGTTTGCAGTTAGGCCAGTTACAATCTTTATTTAAGGCAACAGGCTATATATGTGGAACAAGATTAAGACTTACAAACAAGATTATGGAGGCTGAAAATGTAAAACAAATAGGAGAAAGGAGGAAAGCATTTTAGCCTCTGGCAAAGACTGGAATTTCAAAATTTAAGGTTAAAAACAAGGAAACAAAAAAACCATGGTTGTAAATCACATAGATTGAGTAATGATAGCATTAGACACAAAAAATATGAAACCCCAGATTTAAGCGGTACATATACTGCTTTTCAGAAATCCACATCCGAGATTATATGGGACAGACGTATGAGATCCTTAAGATGCAGTTCTATTGTTTGTATTACTACAGAGAGGCATTTGTTAAATATGTGTTCCTAAAAGAGACTGATACATTGCGACATTATCAATTGAGTGTGTTCAAAATACTAAAAACATCATTAAATGAATATTCAAACATTAACAAAAGTACTGGATTAGATGATATACCAGCAAGGGTTTTAAAAGATGGTGCTTTTTATATTAAAGAACCAATTATGTCCATTATTAATAAATCCATAGCCACTTGTATTGTACCGGAAGATTTTAAAAGGGCCAGAGTCAAACCTTTCTTCAAAAAAGGAAACTCCCTTGAATTCGGAAATAATCGACCAGTCAGTAAACTATGTATAGTATCAAAGATTTTGGAAAAATGTGTCCATGTTCAACTTATAGATTTTTTAAACAACAATCACTTATTGTATTCATACCAATCAGGTTTTAGAAACAAATTTTTTACAGATACTAGTTTAATACACATGTTAGATTTTATTAGAAGTAATACTTCTAAAGGGCTTTTTACAGGCATGGTAATGTTGGATTTACAGAAAGCTTTTGTTGCTGTTGACCATACAATTTTATGTGACAAACTAGAAGTTTTAGGTGTTCTATCCACTGAATGGTTTAAATCTTATCTGTCATGTAGACAACAACAAGTCTCTGTCAATAACATTTCATCTGATTTTAGTATGATAAATTGTGGTGTTCCTCAAGGTAGTATTTTAGGTCCTCTTTTATTTTTAGCCGGGCTCTGCTGAAAGCAGAGTCCTGGCTATAGGTAGGCAAATCGCCAATGTTACTATAAATAGCACAACTTAAAAAGTAAACAAAAAACCAAACAGCGTCAAGGTAAAGCTTCCGCTATACCAAATAGTTACACAAAGAGCCACGTTTTGTCAAAAGTGTTGGCATTTTGTTTCTTTTTTTTTTTTTTTAATTTCGAATGAATTGTCTATCTTTTTTAGTTTCCTTATTAATAACGTGTTTTTAAAACATTACTATGTTTTTTGGACACATACAATGCGCATGAATTTCCATGAACTACTTTGCTGCGCGATGAAGAAATGGGGACTGAATATATAATGCTTGTTGCAAAATTCAAGGCAGCAACTGTTGAACTTTTTAACTTCTACTAGACGGACATCTTTTTTGTTTATAGCCGCTTACAAAATTTGGTCGCTCTCTGACGCCTTGGCGACATTAAAAGCATGAGAGAGAGAGAGAGAGAGAGAGAGAGAGAGAGAGAGAGAGAGAGATTTTCAGTCTTTACTACACAATATACATAAAGACACACCAAAAGAGCCCGGCTTTCAGTACTTCAGTACTTTGATTGATATATGTAAACGATATGGCCGCCAGTGTTGATGATGAATGCAAGCTTATTAAGTATGCCGATGATAGTGCTATTTTTTTATGCACACAGAGATCCTGATATTATTGCACAAAAACTGGGCAGTGTTCTTGAGAGTGTTCTTCATGGTTAGTGGACAACAGATTGTCACTTCATCTTGGCAAGACGGAATCTATTTTATTTGGTCCACCAAGAAAACTTAAATATGTTACAGATTTTAAAATTTTGTGTGATGGTCATGTTATTAAAGGTTCTGATAGTGTCAAATACTTAGGAATCTGTATTGACAAGTTCCTCTCATGTGAAAATATTGTTTTAAGCATTATTCAAAAAGTAAACGCTAGACTTAAATTTTTATACAGATATGGATCCTGTCTTAGTACACAGTCCAGAAAGATCCTATGTTCTGCCTTGATACAATGTTATTTTGACTATGCTTGTTCTTCTTGGTATTGTGGAATAAACAAACAACTTAAGCATAGAATGCAAGTTACCCAGAACAAAGTAATAAGATTCGTTTTAAACCTGGGGCCCAGAGATAGTATCTCTGGTAGCATTCTAAATTATTTAAATATGTAAAGAGTTGAAGATAGAGTTGCTCAATTAAGACTCAACCATGTTTTTAATATATACCATGGCAATGCACCAGCATATCTAAATGATTTTTTTATTGAATAACAATGTTACAAGAAGTGCAACCAATAAGAATTTTATTATAACTAAGATAAAAGGTCTTCATGTTTTTTCTACAATGCTATCAAAGACTGGAATGCATTGCCTTTGGAGGTCAAAGAAATTAATTCAAAACAAAAATTTAAGAAAGCCGTAAAATCTTTCTTGTCTACTAATGCAAGAGATACTATATATTACTGCTTGTCCAAATCCATTTTTATCTTATTTATTGTCATTACTTTTAAACTATAAAAAATAATTAAGGAAACATGTCATTTTTCAAAGCATTATGCTATATTCCATTTCAGTATCCTGCCTAAATTCCTTTATGTAAATTTTTAGTGCACTTTTTTGGTTATTTACTCAACTGTTATATAAGGACCCCATTGGAAATAGGCTTTTTAACAAGGCCTTTATGGGCTATCCTTAGTAATAATTATCATTTGTATGTCATGTAATCTACATAATAACAATACTGAACAAATTGATTCTTATGAAGTTGAATAGTACTGTGATAATGTCTGTTTTTTATTTGATATATTTTATATGTTTAATCATGGCATTCTGTGATATATTTATCCGAATAAAATGAAATGAAATACTAAAACCAGCATTTAATGAATATTTGACATGTTTTTACAAAGTTGAAAAAGCAACAAAAATATAGACTTAACGTTAAGAAAAACACATCTGAAATGTTCTCTTTGCCTAGCATGTTACATAGAATTGACATGTTATATATATATCTAACATGTTATATAGGTCTGACATATCAAATTGATCTGTTATATAGGTATAACATGTTATTTATGTGGTTCTGAAATGTTATGTAAATTCAGATCTAACATGTTAGATATATATAAGCATCCGATGAGTTCTATAGATCTTATATGTTGTGTAGGTCTGTTATATAGGTCTATTATATAGATTTGTTTCCCTCGGACTAAAATGTATACTTTCATGAAGTGTACTGAGTTCCCCGAGGTCTGAGTAAAAGTTTATCTCATAACACCACCTCATTGGGAACATCTCATTGATTTTAATTTTGTCTATTTACATCTTATTCATTTGATATTCCTAAAACACTTTCATATCGAATTATCTGGACATTCCTTAACAACATCTTCCAGTTCATATTTTTCTCTAGATACTATAGTATTCTGTAATGCTATAATATACAGGGTTATTTTCACCCTCAATTTTTGTTTTTGAAATTTATCACTGATAAGTGTGAATTTAATGAATGAATGAATACAAAGAGAGAAGATTACCCTGTGTATAGTATCAGTTTGTATTGGTACCAGTATATCTTCCCAACTTTCCCATTATACTGATATATTGATGATATTTGTAATCTACACTATTACGTGTGTATTTACAGAGGAGAGAGGAGGCCAAGGGAATCCTTGAAGATATCCAGAACAGGCGGGCCAGGAGTGAGGGGGCGTACCCCTACCCTGTCAGGATGGACGAGAGCCTGGGCTCCATCTGTCCCGATCCCCTCAACATCAGCACCAGGACCCCCTCCGCGTGTCTCTCCCCCGTTAATCTCAAGTTTGATATCGGCGACGACTGACCAGGAACTATTTTACAGTGTGTTCATAGAGTGACTGACAACAAGCTATATGAACTGGTCATCTATTGTGCTTGTGTAGCCTCGAGAAGATTCAGTTTGGTTTCATAGCTCACATGATGGTTCATTGTAATAAACCAGACAAGAACTGTGCAATCTTCTCACAGCATGTACTGGCCCTCTAGTTTATTATGACACCAGAGGTCTCACAGCATGTACTGACCCTGTAGTTTATTATGACACCAGAGGTCTGTTCAGCAGAGTTAACTCTATAATCATTGTGTTACAGAGAGAGGGAAATTCGGGGAGTTCCTGCTGTGCTAAACAGGCCTCAGTCAACATTGTGTAAAATATTTTGATAAAACAACCCATTCTTGTCACAGATGGTTATTGACTTCATGGAATCTTGCAGTATCAACTTATTAGTGTTATGTGATCATTACTGTTGTATAAATTTTTCTCTCGACTATCTTAGTGTCTGGTATTTTTATACACAACTGAAATCACTGAGTTTATTCTTTGGAATTATTTTGAACTTAATTCACACAAATATTGTTATAGCAATTCATTTAATTTCAAAAAAGACCCCCCCCCCCCAAATAAATCTAGGATGTAAATTAGTTACCACAATGATTGTATGAAATGTGTTTTATTTCTTTGATGGTCATTTTGAATTTGAAAATAAAGTGAAAATACTGTAATATATCTTTATTTTGTGTGCCGTACATTTGCATTCTTAACACTAGGGCGGCTCCATATTTAATAAATATTGTTTTTAAATTAAAAGTAAATCTTTTTGCATCATGATCAATCTTTTAATAAATCTTTAAATAAAGTAATCTGTTAGAAAGTAAATTCATGCAGTTAACATATTTTTGAAGACATTACATAGCGTATGTCTCCACAAGTATGTATATGTTGCTAGTCTCAATCATATCTAATGATTGCTTCCCTGTAGAAGTGTTATCTTCCTTAATATCCTTTGGGTGATATGAAATAAGCATTTAAAAGTGATGAGACTTGTCAGAATACTACTGCATTTAAATGAAGTTTCAGGAAGGATATACCATAAGTTCCGCCGTGGGCTTATATTGGGTCAGGGAAGGATATACAGTATGTTTCGCCTAGGTTCTATATTGGTTAAAGTCATAATGTAAGGCACCAGTATATAAGATAGTTAACATGGTGATAGAATGAAATCAATATATAAACTAAAAAATAATAAACTATAAAAAAATTCAAATACTGTTTCAACAATAGACCCTTTTGGTGCTTTTGTAATGCATTTACATACAGGAAAACTGGCTAATTCACTGGATCAAAGCTGGACATAATTTTTCGGGCAAGAACTAGTAACTCATCAAAGACAAGAAGTTAATGAGTTATCTCCCTTTTAATAAAAATGTAGAGTTCCTACATTGTGTGACAGGAGGTCATGGCTTACAACAACATAAGAGATAGGTCCTCTGTTGTGATATAAAATGATTTTTGTCAGGACTTTGTTGAGGAGTATGACAAGTTTTGCCTGGCTTCCAGTTTCTTTGTTCTCAAGGAGTATGACAGGGCAGCCTTCTTTGTCCAAGACTGTAAATTCAAAAAATCATACTTTATTTACATGTATGGCAGATATCTAGCTGATGAAAAGAGGAAACTGGACAATGCTCCGGATTCAATTGGTAAAGTTGTCAGTCAGTTGTTTTGTTAACAGTCATAAATTGAAATGATAGATTTTCCCATGATTTTGTGATTTTATTGAAATAAGCAGTTTTCTGTCGAAGCCAATTTAAAATGATACAGGTTATGAACATTAATAAATGTTCCTTTCTTTCAAGGTCCTCCAGACAAATTAGAGAATGAAAACCTAAAAACTCTTAAAACAGAG
>WFKH01010211.1:1409324-1427583 GCA_016163765.1 Magallana hongkongensis
TTATGCTTACCTATATTGGTCAACATCATAATGATAATCCAATTAGAACACAATATGAATCCCTTTAGCTGATCATCACAAAAGAAACGTTTATGCATGTTAATTAATCCTTTTCTGCATATGGAAAACACATACCGGTATGTACACCACGTGAAACCCATCTAATCGAAGAGCTTGGTAAAACTAGTACCCGCTAATGCGACCTGCAGACCTATGTTGTGTATGTAACTTCAGACATAGATCAGTTATTTGTAACATGCATGTATTTTTATGACCTATTCTACAAAACCCCTTGCACTATTATATTAGGTAAATAACATTTCAGTTTTAAGGTGGTACAGGACAACTGCACATTGTGATGTATACTCCCTATTGAAAAAAACAATAATTATAAAAGTATAAATATAATATTTTACCCCAAAATAATGTTACCTAACAGTGAAGTGCAGTGGGTTAGAGCATTTACATGTCTGTAAGTAGAGAGTTCAAATCATGCTGAGGGTTTTCTATTTTTTACTTAAGTTTCCAAAAATTTGAAAACTTATTTATTTTTTTTTTTTGCCAAATACATGTATTGTAAAATTTTAAAATTCTGAAACATCACCATGAAAGAATTTTGATTATAACGCACTTTTATCAACATAAATTTCAACATGTGTCTTATGCCACCTTAAATCAGTAATTATATCATCTGTCCTGGCAGTTCTTCATTGAAAATCATCGCGCAATATAATTATGTCATTTATTTTGCACCGTTTACAATCTTCTTTGTTGCAACTTCATGTACAGGCTTTCGTTGTTAACAAAATATTCTGATGTTTACTTATCAATGAGGAGTGTGGGGGTCGGGGGGGGGGGGGGGGAATGGGTGGTTTTGTGTTTGTGGGGGGGGGGGGGGCATTGGGGTCCGAGGTGTATTTTTGGTAATTTTACTATTGGTATAAATGAATTTTCAAAGAGGGGAGGAGGGTCTGGACCCCTCACTCCCACGCCTTCTCTTAATCCGTGCACACGTGTGTTGGCACCTAGAAGCAAATCTAAAGCCGGCAACCGCCGAGGGGTGGGAGCATAATTTAATTTTTTTTGTAAGAATTATATAGACCATTATACTTTCTATGACATGAAATGTTAAGATTATTGATTATTTTAAAATTCACATGCAAACAATTCAACCCCAAATTGTACATAAAGGGCCGCTCATGTGTATTATCATATGCGATGGGATCTCATCCTTTATGAAAATCATAATTTTTAAATATATTACCGGGACTTGCATGAGGACTTCATTTTTACTTAAACTGGTACAAAACAGTGTTATGTAGGGGCAAACACTTGGTGCCGGTATTGCTGTCTAATGACAGCATCTAGTTTTACAATTGTAATGCATTTGCAATCATTTTAATTATTATTATTTCTATGACTGCCAGTTTGCAATTACAACTTGTGTTGCAGTGTTCAGAAAATTAAAATTATTTTGTTTGCATGGTACAATACAAGGAGCAAATTAATGGTGTCACTTTTTATATTAAGTCTTATAATTGCTCAGTTTTGAACCATCACTGCATGTTCATGTCTAATGTAAACACAGAAAATTTTTGAATTGGCAGTGAAACCCAGTTAATAAAATACTAGTTTAATAATATTTGTTAAAATTATTTTTGTCTTATGTATAGGATAGATTCAACATGTATTTCTCTAGTATCATTTTATAATGAAATGTCTGTTATAACGTCTGTAGCATCCCCGTTATTCATAATATTATAAATTTTTAAAACACTGTTCCATGCTTTTCCACTTTTTCCACGTGCTACACTCTTATCAGTAGACTGTATAAACACTCAGTCTTCAAAACTAACTTTGATTTTTACCTACAGCGCTGGCCAGACGGGATTAGTCACGGCTCACTGCACGTGGCTTGGGTACTTTACCTGTGCACCTGTTATGTGACACCACTGGCTGTGTATTGTTTTCTTTGGTGTTTCAGAGTAAAATCTGAATGTTTAAAGTTTTCACTTATTTTTATATAAGGTCTATGCATTACAAAACACGTAACTGATTTTATATGTAAAACAGAACAGAACAGATCATTTATTTCTAATTCAGAGTCCAGAACAGACAAGTACATGACGTATTATTATAATTACAAGAAAAAGACATGCCAATGAATAGTGTAAACATTATTAAAGTATAACAATTATAGCAAAAGACAATGTTAATTTCAACAATATTTCACTTAAAAAGGAGTACTATAGCATGTTATTATTTATAAATTTGCCGACAAGATTAAGAATTTTCTTGTCTTCAATATTGAGTAACCAAAAAAGTTTTTGTTCATTATCTAAAGCTGAAAATTTAGGAAATTTGCTTTTAATTAACTGAAACATTTCTTTTCTTTGGTGATCATATTTTTTTACATGCAATCAAAAAATGAGTTTCATCATCTATACTGCTAGAATTACATCTATTACACAATCGATCTTCTCTAGGGATGTTGGTAAACCTTCCAACTTCAATTTGCAATCTGTGACAGGAAATTCTTAATTTACATAGAGATTTTCTGTGATCAAAATTTTTAACTATTGATAAATAATTTTCATAACCCCAGTTTTGTTTGATTTTTACATATGTGCTCAATTTACCACCAGTATAAATTTGTTGACTTGTATACCAATTTTTTACATAATAATCTAATAATGTTTTATAACAGACTGAATTCAATTTATGCTTTCCATAAAAATTACTTCATCTTTGATATTAAGAATTGTTCTTAATTTTTGTATAAAAGCAAATCATGAATTTTTGCCAGTTACAAAAAGATTTTTACTACATTCATATTCATCCTTAAGTAAAGGAAATTCTGTGGACAAATTTTCAAATCTATACCAACTTTTAATTAACAATCTAATAATATCATAATGCAAAGGGAAACCTTCCCAATTCAGACAGCACTGCAAAATTTGTACTTTTCCTGTAAACACCTTAAATATATTTACAGAATTTGACATGTATTATTTCACAGGGTAAATTTCTAAAACAGTCTTCAATTTCTTACTTCTCGCTTTTTTGGAATTTTGGACACCCCATACATCTGCATTATATAAAAGAATTGGTTTAATAGTGGAGTCAAATACGTGTATACTGGTTTTAATTCCAGAATTTGAATTAATAAAATTTCTCAATTTGTGATATGCTTTTAACGCTTTTTTAAAGAGCTCTGATCTTGCTTTATGAAAACTTCCAGATACAGTTAGGTAGACTCCAAGATATTTGTAGCTAGATACACAGTCTATCATGTTATTTTGAAACATTAGTTTTTGCGTAATATTACGACCAGCTTTATTAAAGATCATTACTTTAGTTTTCTGAATGTTTACCTTTAGACACCAATCAGAACAGTACTTTTCAAGTTTAGAAAGTCTTGCTTGTATACCTTTAGCTGAGGATGATAAAATAACAATGTCGTCTGCATACATTAAACAGTTTGTGTCTGAAGTGATACTTCATCAATACATGAATCTAAATATGCTGGAAAATCATTAATAAATATCTTAAATAAGGAAGGGCTCAAGTTATCCCCTTGACGGACACCTATAGCTATAGGAAAAGAATCCGAGAGGGATCCTCCAAGTTCACACATGCTTGACTATTCTTATATATATATCACTTATGATATATGTATTATAAAATTTAGATCCAACATTCATTTGAAGTAATTTGAGCTTTAATCCAGTGTGTATAACACTGTCAAAGGCTTTATGAAAGTCAATAAAACAAGCATAGAGTCTTCCTTCTTTTGTGTTACAGTATTTATCAATTAAACATTTAAGCACAAATAAATGATCAGATGTTCTTGCATCTTTGGTAAAACCAATCTGAGACGTGTGAATTATATTATGTTTTTCAAGAAATTTATCTAATCTAGAGTTCAAAATGCTGTTGAATAACTTGCCAAGAGTGCTGGTAATTGTGTTACCCCTATAATTTGCAGGGTTGTTTGGATCATCAGACTTAAAAATTGGACTTATGTACCCGTTACTCCAAGCTTGAGGATAAATACCATATGTAAAACAACTATTAAAGAGCTTATGTACGCAAGGAAGTAAATAGGATTGACTATGTTTTAACATTTCATTAGATATTAAATGAAGTCCCTTGGCTTTTCCAGATTTTAGATTTGCTATTGCATCTACAATCTCCTTATGTGTAATCTGGAAATCCAGTTCATTAAAGGATGGGTCTTTTCCATATCAGCTAAAATTAAATCTAGCTCATGTATCCTAGAATTAAAGGAGTTATCACAAGCAGAGTGAAGATTACAAAATGATAAACCCATGTTTCAGGATCTATGTTTCCTGCAGAATTGTCTTTATTATAATCCTTCATGTCATTTATTAATTTCCCATAATCTTTTGGTTGTTTATTTTGAAGTGCATCAAGTTGATTTAGAATGGAGTTTAGGAAATTTTTACGCTTAAATTTTCTTACTTTGTTGTACTCTCAAAGTAGTTTATAGTAATGACTCTTAACAACTGGATCCTTGGGAAATGTGCTATAAATTTTGCCTTGTGCAATCAGTCTATGACGCATTGTTTGTAAGTCTGAATTAAACCATTTTCTATTTTTATGCTTTTTAGTATTTTTGCTTTTATGACTTGGCTTTTTCAATAACATGTTAGCAGCAGTTTTGATAATGTCATTTAATTCTTCAGCCTTTTTCTCAATATCTGTAGATGTAGATTCTATAATAGATGAATCTAAAAAAGACTTTATTTTTTCTTGTATCTTATCTGAATTAAGAGCCATTTGAAATTTTATGGGAGACTCTTCATTCCATATAAAATGTTTTGGTGCAGGATGTAAGGTCATGGCATTAGTAGTATTTGAATTAATTTCCTGAAATTTTGCTAAGACTTCCCATGATATTTTACAGTGGCAATCAGAAAGAGTAGGGATAAATCTAGATACACTGAAATATAAAATTTGTTTAACCAAGTTTTCACTAGCAACAAGGTAGTCTACTGTGCTTTGACCGTGTGTGTTAAAACATGTGTAATCACCAAAATAATCTCCCATACTTCTGCCATGAATAATTATTAACTGATTACTAATACAAATATCAATCAATTCTTTTCCTCTGTCATTTAAAAAGACATCACGATTATTACGTTTATACATATTATTATCAACCTTATATGTTTCACAAAGAGGTAGGTACCTTACATCATCCTGTACTATAAAATCATCTGATGAAGCAGTGCGGGCATTCATATCCCCACAAATCATAATTTCACCCTTATTCTTAAACTTATTAACATATTTCTCAATAGTTTCAATAACATCATAATTTAACTTTTGAAAGTAAGATGAATTGGAAGGTGGAATATAACATGCACAATGATATATGGCGTTTTGAAGATTAAAAAGCCTTTTTTCAATCTTAATGCATTGAAAATCTTTCTGGATTCTGTTATGGGTCTGAACAACCCTTAATTCCAGCAAAGATCAATCACAAAGATTAAACTTTAAACTTAATAATTTTTTTACAGTAATATATATTTAAATACAAAAATACAACTTACACTAAGAATCCGAACTAAAGAGTGTCCGTTACAATCTGCCGAATGGATCATACCACAGTGTCCCAGTAAGTAGATAACTGTTCTCAGTTTAATGTCTTCGAACAAAAGTCCAATGAGACTTATGAGCACTGTTTACAGGTTATTTATACTAAAATATAAATCTAGCAAATTCTAGAAATTATATGTACAAGAAGTTACATGAATTACCTGGACACTCAAGAATGTTCTAGAAAGAATAACTGACCACTTTAGAATAGCCCAGAATATTCTATTATACCAACCTACTATATATAACACCTCCCCCCTTAAAAAAGTTTGAGTGCCAATGAAAATTTAAATTGTCAAATTAAAAAAATACAAAAGTACAACAAATAATAATCATGATACTATTGACAAGGCATCTGCAATAACATTGCCTTTACCTTTGAAATGTTTGAATTTATATTATACTCTTGTAACAACAAACTCCATCTAGTAAGTCTTTGATTCTTGTTTGACAATTTATGCAAAAATGTCAAGGGGTTTTGATCTGTATATACAAGGATAGGATGTACAGTAACATTTAAATAAACGTCAAAATGCTGTAAAGCTAGCAACAAAGCAAGACATTCTTTTTCTTTGGTAGAATAATTTTGCTGACATTTGGTAAGTTTATAAGAAAAATAAGAAACAACCTATCTATACTATTACTATGTTCTTGAAACAAAGCTGCTCCGATTCCTACATCACTAGCATCAACAGTAAGCTTAAATTGCTTAGAAAAATCTGGAGTTGAGAGAACTGGACTACTAATAAGGACAGATTTTATTTTAGAAATATGCCCAAAAATCTCATTAATTCTTTCTTGTTTGTAGGAATCGGAAACTTTGTAATAGCCTCCACTTTAGCCATAATTGGAGTAACATGACCTTGACCTACTTTATTCTACATAAGCGTGACAAAAATCACTTTTTACAAGGTTCACTGTTAAGTTTGCTTTAGCTAAAATGTCAAATAATACACACATGACTCGTAGATGTTCCTCCCATGTTTTGCTGTGTATGATGACGTCGTCAATGTAAGCTTCACATCCTTCGAGGTCCTGTAGAAGGGAATGGATCATTCTTTGGAACGTTGCTGGTGCGTTTTTCATGCCAAAGGGCATTACTTTAAACTGGTAAAGTCCGTCTGAAATAACAAAAGCGGAAATTTCTTTTGCTCTTTCTGTTAATGGATCTTGCCAGTAACCCTTCAACAGGTCAAATTTACTGACAAACTTGGCATTTCCTATTTTGTAAATACAGTCATCAATTCTAGGAATGGGGTAGGAATCAGTTTTCGTGACGGAATTCACTTTTCTAAAATCGGTGCATAATCGATATGTACCGTCCTGTTTTGGTACACGAATACATGGTGAGCTCCAGTTACTTTTACTTGGCTCAATAATGTCATTGTCCAGCATGTATTGTACTTCTCTTCTTAGGTACTGCAACTTTATGCGATTTAGTCGATAAGGATGTTGTTTGATAGGTAAAGCATCACCCACTATGACATTATGACAAGCTGCATTTGTTTTCTTTGGGACATCACAGAAAAGTTCTTGATATTCATCCACCAGCTTGTTCTTTTTGGTGAATGTTCAAATGTCCAACTTTGGTGTCAAAATCAGCAAAAATTGTTGAATTTTGTAAACTGGCACTCTGATTACAATCTTTCTCATTTATATCAATACCTATATCACTTTCAATACAATTTTGAACTTTCTTAACATTGGCTTAAGTGGAAACTGGTTTGACAAGATTTCGGTCACACCTTTCGTGATATTCTTTTAACATATTAATGTGACACATTTGTTTTTGTTTACGTCTATCTGGTGTGCTAACTACATAGTTTACATCACTAATCTTACTTTCAATTTCATAAGGGCCATAATATATGGCCTGTAAAGGATGTCCAGGAATAGGTAGAAATCAAGAACCTTATCTCCTGGCTTAAAATTACGATTTCTAGCATTTTTGTCATACCATACTTTCATTTTCAATTGAGAACTGTTTAGATTTTCCTGTGCTAATTTACAAGCATTGTAAAGTTTTTCTTTAAAATCAGACACATAATCTAAAAGATTAAGATCACTAGTCTCAGTCAGCCACTTTTCCTTCAGCAACTTCAAAGGACCTCTAACTGTATGACCAAACACCAGTTCAAAAGGACTCAACCCAAGAGACTCTTGAACAGCCTCCCGTGCAGCAAATAGTACAAGATGAACTCCTTCATCCCAGTCTTTCTCATACTGGTAACAATAGGTCTTCAGCATTGTTTTAAGTGTCTGATGAAAACATTCCAACGCGCCATGGATGGTAGGCACTTGATTTATACTGCTTAATTCCAACTCATGCATGACTTGTTGGAACAATCCTGACATGAAATTCGAACCTTGATCAGACTGGATTGCCTTAGGTGTCCCCACAAAACTAAAAAACTTAGTTTGGGCCTTAACTATGGTCTTTGCCTTGATATTTCTAAGTCGTATGGCTTCTGGAAATCGTGTCGATGTACACATGATGGTACGTAAATCCTGGTTTCCGGATCTAGTCCTAGGCAAAGGTCCTACACAATCCACCAATACCTGGCTAAAAGGTTCTTCAAACTCTGGAATTGTTTGGAAAGGTGCGGATGGAATCTTCTGATTTGGTTTACCTACCATCTAACAAACATGGCAAGACTTGCAAAACTCAGAAACAACCTTTCGCAACTTAGGCCAATAAAAATGACTCAAAATTTTATGACAAGTCTTATTGACACCTAAATGACCTGCCATAGGAGTTTTATGAGCTATAGCCATGATGTCCCTACGATACACAGCTGGGACTACTATCTGGTAAACAACACGCCACACTTCATCGGGGGAAGCCTCAGGTGGTCGCTATTTTCGCATAAGGATGCCATCCTTCAGGTAAAAGCATTCTCCGACTTTGATGACCTCTTCTGGTGGAAGGGCTCTTTTACTTAATTGAATGATATCAGGGTCTGTATGTTGTTCAGCAAGTAATTGCTCTCGGCTCAGGATGTCATTTTCTTGTTTTGATTGTAGATTCAACTTATCATCATTGCAGATAAATCTAGGAAATGGTGTATTCTTAACCATTTTTCTAATATTTTGTGGTTCAGTGCTTGTTTTATAATCATCTATATTGGAAAAGAAAATGTCATTTAAATCAATATCAGTCGAGGAATCTTTCGTAACTGCATCTGTAGAATTGTCGGCCTCCATTTCTTGTCTTCTGGCCATCGCTCAAGTAACAGCACAGGCTGGATATAAATCATCATCTTCATCATCTGATGTGACATTGGACGTAACTTTCTCACAGACTATAGGATCGGGTACAACCTTTCCACCGGCTAAATCATTGCCTAGCAATAAAGAAACACCTGGAACAGAAAGTCGAACACCTACAGTAACAGGTCCAGGAATTAAATTTGACTTCAAACAAATTCTATGCAGGGGAACATTAATGACGCCGAGCTCCACACCCTGTATTAAAACTGTCCTACCAGTAAAGGTCTGCTCAGACAAAGGCAGTACACCATCTAACAATAAAGTCTGTGCAGCCCCAGTATCTCTCAAAATCTTAACAGGGTGAGTTTTGCTGTAGTCATCAAGTGAAACAAATCTCTGGGACAAAAAGGGCTTATAATCCTTAATAGAATCAATAGAACTGGACTTTGAACCCTGAACTTCAGAATTGTCGGAACAAAACGAAACTAAGGTTCCTTGATCACCTCTAACTGTAGCACAGGCAAGTGGTTGATGTTTGTCAAGGTCATTTTTTCTTTTGAGTTTAAAACATTCACTGATAAGATGACCTTTTCTTTTGCAATAACTGCAAGTAGGAAGCGATCCTATTCCAGAAGAACCTTCAAAACGTCCTGGACCGGACCTAGAACCACCTTGTAGTGAAGACTGGGAACTTGTAGAAGACTGAGACTCTAGAACACTCTTGTTACAAGAGTCTGAACTTTTAGAATAATTGTTATTTTGAGATCTTGTGAAAAAATTCTTTTTACGAGAAAGAGTGAAAGTATCCGATGGCTGTTGCCTCCTCAAGAGTTTTTACATTCTTATCTTCTAAATGTGTTTTTAAATCTTGAGGAACACAATCCTTAAACTCTTCTAACAGAATGACTTGACGTAAATTAGAAAAAAAAAGTTTTTCAAGTTTCTTTGACCTAAACCACTGATCAAACAAATCTTCTTCCTCTCGTGAGAATTCAACAAATGTTTGATTATCATTTTTTTTATACTTTCTAAACTTCTGTCTATACGCTTCGGGTACTAACTTATATGCCCTTAAAATAACTGACTTAACGTGTTCATAGTCTGAACTCTCAGCTACCCCTAGAGCAGAGTATACCTCAGCTGCTTTGCCAATAAGTACACTTTGTAGCATAGTTGACCAAACCTTCTGCGGCCATTTCAGATTTTCTGCTATTTTTTCAAATAAAGGGAATTATTTGTCTACAGATTTTTCCTGAAATTTTGGAACTAATCTAATATTTTTAGCTGCATCAAATTCAGCCGTAATAGATGAATGTTCTGTTGTGTACTATAATTTCAGTTTCTCTAACTCAAAGTTCAGTTCAGGCTCCTTTTCTCGTTCTTCACGCTCTTTTTCTCGTTCTTGTCTGTCTAATTTTTCTAATTCAAATTTTCTTTCACGTTCTCGGTCTTCTCTTTCCAATTTTTCTCGTTCTTATTGGATTTTTTTCTAACTCTACTTGATACTGCATTTCTGACATTTTTTAAGTTTCCAATTCTAATTTTAAAATTTCCTGAAAATCCCGTGTCTCAAAATTTTTTTCCTCTGTTAATTTGTTTTCAACCTTAGTTTTAATTTCTTGCTTCTTCATTGGAGATCTTACACCTAAACCAAAGTGCATAACTAATGCGATCAAGTCATCCTTTTTTAAAGTTTCAAAAACCTGTACCTCTGGAGAGGCAAGAAAGTTTGTGACCAAAAATACCATGTTGATTTCTGCTGGATAATTAAATTATGAATTTAACAAAACAAAATCAAACTCAATCTGTATATTAACGAAATTCGGATCCCGGACGAGCCCCCAATTCTGTTTTGAGTCAGAATAACCTTAAATTCCAGCAAAGATCAATCACAAAGATTAAACTTTAAACTTAATAATTTATTTACAGTAGTATATATATATAAATACAAAAATACAACTTACACTAAGAATCCGAACTAAAGAGTGTCCGTTACAATCTGCCGAATGGATCAAATCACAATGTCCCAGTAAGTAGATAACTGCTCTCAGTTTAATGTCTTCGAACAAAAGTCCAATGAGAGTCTTTTTAATGAGCACTGTTTACAGGTTATTTATACTAAAATGTTAATCTAGCAAATTCTAGAAATTATATGTACAAGAAGTTACATGAATTACCTGGACACTCAAGAATGTTCTAGAAAGAATAACTGACCACTTTAGAATAGTCCAGAATATTCTATTATACAACCTACTATATATAACAGTACCTGGTAAAAACTTACTATGCTCCTTTTTACAATTTCTACGAAAAATGCCAATTCCTCCATAAAATCTTCTATTTGCCGACATGCCCCTACATACAGGAAAATATTTAAAACCATCAATAAAAAGATTAGTATTACACCCAACATGTGTTTCACTAAGTATAATAAGATCATAATTTTTTATCTCCTTCCAAAATATATTGTCATTAAGCTTATTCTCTCCTTGTGAAAAAATATATATTCCAGTGACAAATTTTTATGCTGTTTTTGTACACATACTTGTTCATTTTGGACCCTAACTATATACTACCGTTATAAAATTTATAAAAATAACGAATAATTAACTAAGTTATAATTCAAGGTTCACTAGTTTCAGAACTATAGAACAACTTTGGATTACAATTTATCACCACTGTGTTGATGACTCTTTCCATGGATAACGAAGATAGTTCGGACTGTTTCTTGATTGGCGGTTATAATTACTGCCCTGGTATCGATGATTTCAGCTTGGACTGCTCCTATAGTAACGGTTACCATTATTCGTCTGGAAGTGGTTTTCCTGGTTGGTGGAGCTCGGTCTATTTCGATACTTATTGGTATGTCCATTGGAGGTCACTGTGTTGCCGATTTTCAGCACTGTGTGAATGGCTTTCTTCATGTTGGATGCTAATATGGGTGTTCCCTTCAAAGACAGGTGAAATTTATCACTGGGATTCAGTAGCTCAATTGTAGGCAGATATCCATACCACATGTTTTCATTGTCAGAAATATGAACTCCGGGATAATCCATGTAGTCCCTCTTTATTATCCCATCCAAGATCTTACAGTTTACCTTGTGTAAGGAGTTATCTTCTCTTGGAGTAGTTAAAGATATGATGGTGTCAACGCCTTGCAATTTCTTCTTAATAACCTCAACCGCGCTTTGTAGTTTATCTGGACATTTTTCAGGACTGATATTTTTAATGTCATTTGTTGGAGGGTGAAGAACTACTATATCAGGTATGCATGAAGAGTTGTTAATAACATTTTTGTTTCATGCAGAGTTAATGCTGTTACTTTAATAACGTTTACCCCTGATGAAAGTTTATCCTCTTTTATGCCATTGACATTGGAAGTACCTATTAATAAAGCCATTGGTTTTTGATTCCTCTCAGAGTTGACTACCAAGTCTTTCAGCTCTTTCGCCCCGCAGGTTTCAGTGTCCTTTCTGTCACTAATGAACATGCTGGAGAGTTGAGATGTTAGGGACAAAATTTCATTGAACTGGTCATCCACTTTTTTTTCTAAGCGATCTATTTTCGTTCATGAGTTGATCATTTTCCTCATTTCTTGTGTCAAGTTTTCCAGACAGGTGTTCATTTTCATGCTTCAAGGTCTTGAGTTCTCTGCTCAATGTCTCATCCATAGTGTTGTTTCTTGCTTTTTCTGCTTTCAGCAAGGATTCCAATCTAGCGACTTCTACTGTTAGGTTGTATTTATCTGTGCGTGTCTGATATAATTGCCTTTACATATCAGCTATACGAGACTGAAGTTTATCCGGATTTGTATCATTGGTCTGCCTATCCTTCAGTGATTTCATTGTATTGAACTGTGTCTGCAGTTTGTTTACAGTTGTTGTCACTTTCTCTAATGAGTCTGTCAGGTTTTTCTCAACCTTCGATACAAGTGTTGCCTGCGTTTTAGTAATCTTGGACAATGAATCGAAAAAAAATTTCTGTAATTTTTCGAGATCCTTAAACGTAACTTTGGGAGTTTCAGTGTTATCCGAGGACGATAAACCTTGTTTTTCTATTGGGTCCTTTGACATAGCTTCAATTGGTGTTTTTAGTAAGGTTTTATCCGATTCATCAGTGGTCTCTGCCTTATCTTCAGTTACCTCACTGTTCATAGTTCCAGTTGATCTTTCATGATCACAAATAGCATTGACAAGGGTAAGAAGCATTGGGAAGTCATTACATGTAAACAAGTTGTGTTGTAACCCTTGAGCTTATATCACTCCAGTGGTAACAAACAATGTAATTTTGTACAACAATTGTGTTTCTTTCAACAATCCAATGCAGATAGATTTGTTACCTTCATCTAGCCATTCAGTTGGTTCATCATACCAGTCTACCAAGTACGAGTCCTCCATCTTCCCATATTGTTCATAATATACCTAGAGCCCGTATCCGGACCTAGGATCATGAAGCAATCTTAGATTTAAGTCAAAAATTGTACACTGTCTCAATGTTTCTTGATTCAAACCAATGTCAAAATTAAAATGCTTTTAAAAGTGTCTTGATATAACGTTGTTAATTACAAACCTTTATTGTCCCTTTATGATAAACAATCATTTTATGAATGACTGAAATATTGACTTAAGTCTGGAACTGCTTCATGATCCTGAGGCCAGGCTTCTAATCTCTCCCTAGTTTTCCAGAACGGCACCATGTGTGCCGATGGTTCATATAATAAATTGATGATCTTCTCTTTAAGTTTCTTTGCTTTTGGTCCTGATGGATTTTTAAAACTGTCAGGTAAGCACTTCTGTGGATACTCGTTGTAAATTACACTCATGGATAAGTCCACCTCGTCTAGTTTAACTTCAAATGGTACAGAAGTTAATCCCGCCATTTTGTTTTTTTGCACCATCTCTGTCCTCGATGTTCAATGATTCTATACTCTCACCGATATTGACACCTCAGTCTATACTATGTAAACACGCAAAGTAGAAAATTCACAGTATTTTAAAATGCCTTTACCAATCTACGCTCTGCATTCCACAGAAAGGGACAAACAACGCTGGCTAGTTTTTCATCACCATGCTTGCATCCATAATCGGATGTGTTATATAGTCAAAACCGGAAGTAATCGTAAAAATTAAACTACACCACAGGGGCTCGTCACGAAGTTTATCAACTTTTTAGCTCACCTGAGCTGAAAAGTGAGCTTTCAGATCACATTTTGTCCGGCGTCCGGTTTTTTTGTCTGTCTGTCACTCTTTCTGTCCGTAAACTTTTTACATTTTCGACTTCTCGAGAACCACTTGGCCGATTTCAACCAATCTTGGCACAAAGCATCCTTAGGTAAAGGGGATTCAATTTTGTTAAAATAAAAGGGCCAAGCCCCCTTTCAGGGAAAGATAAATAAAAATTATTGAAAATTTGTTGGTAATTTTCAAAAATCTTCTCCCAAAAACGATTTGACCAGAAAAGCTGAAAATTGTGTGGAAGCATTTTAAGGTAGTGTAGATTCAAGTTTGTTCAAATCATGATCCCCGGGGGTAGGGTGGGGCCAGAATGGGGGGTCGAATTTGACATAGGAATATAGAGAAATCTTTAAAAATCTTCTCTGAAACTTATCAGCCAGAAAAGCTGAAACCTGTGTGGAAGTATCCTCAGGTAGTGTAGATTCAAGTTTGTTCAAATCATGATCCCCGGGGTAGGGTGGGGCCACAGTGGGGGGTCGAATTTTACGTAGGAATATACAGAGAAAAATCTTTAAAGATCTTCTCAAAAACCGATTGGGCAGAAAAGCTATAACTTGTGTGAAAGCATCCTCAAGTAGGGAAGATTCAAGTTTGTTCAAATTATGATCCCCAGGGGTAGGGTGGGACCACAATTGGAGGGGGGTGTAAAATTTTTAACATAGGAATATATAGGGAATTTTTTTTTTTAATCATCACCAAAAAACCCCACAATTTGTCTAGAAAAGCTGTAACTTTTGTCAGTTCAGATAGTGTAGATTAAAATTTGTCAAAATCATTATCTTCAGGAGCAGGGTTTGGCGGGGGAGGGGGTGGGGGTGGGGGTTTTAATTTTACAAAGGAATAATAATTTAAATTATTCACTCAATTAAAAGCTCTAATGTTATTATATATGGCTTTACTTTGTACAATCTTAGACATATTGTTTTTATCTATTAAATTGTTTAGACTTTGGCCTCTTGACAATTCTTGAAAATTCTTCAGCCCCATAAGGGGTTCAAAGTTTGATGTAGGTTTATAATCCATATATAAACAGTTGTTTAAGTCTGATCATCTTCTTGAGAACTGCAATGCTCAATATGTGATATGACTGTAAAATCATCCTGTTACAAAGGCTCAATGATAAACATAAGAATATGCATGGGATTTTTTAAATACAGGATCTATTATACGACATTGTTCAGATATTTTGTATATGATTATGTAAAGCTGATTTTATTATGTCTATTGTTGCTCATTTGAGCGATGTGGCCCATGGGCCTCTTGTTTATATCTTCCACCTCTATACAATAAAATACAGGTGTATTTTATTGTTTAGAGGTGGTAGATATAAAAAAAAGTTGAGAAACTTCGTGACGAGCCCCTGTGACTACACGGACAAAAACATGTCATACTATGATCACGGTAGACAGTACTTGGATGGATTTGATATATCCAAGCTACATAGCAGCTTTTTGAGGCCAAAATCACAGAAACGCCTCAGTGGTTGTTGAAATTTGCATGTAAAGATTCGGGGGGGGGGGGGGGGGAGATGGGGAAGACAAATATATTTGCGGGAGAATGTAGTCTCCTGCGCGGGAGATCGGTTGGATGTGGGAGATTTTAGATTTTTTAGGCCGTTTTGCGGGAATCTCCCGCACAGTGCAGGAGGGTTAACAGGTATGATGATTTACCAAAATTTGAGGGTCAGTCATACAGCACAATTCTTTGTTATGTACACAAGGCTCGTGCCTTGTTTTTGTTTACAATGATTCAATATACCGGTAAAAGTTGTTTTTCAAGCTAATTTTTATTTCTGCTAATTCATTTTGAGCATAAACAACATTTCCTCTGTTTGTCATATTTATTTTCAGGTCGAAATCTGAAATTTTATTTTCAACATTAAATATGTAAACAATAACATTACCTGAGCTTTGTCTAATTACAAGAATTGTGGGCTCTGTATCTCGCTTACAACTCAACGACTGACATTCATATTTTGGTTGACTTTTAGAAATGCCTTACTAAAGCATTGTAAACATTAAAAACAGAAAAATAAATTTTGACCAAAATCGTGACCATGCTCTCTTAATTTGCGAGACAGAACACTCAGTCACCGAGTCTCGGTGACAGTTGTCTAGACATAAGTCAATATAAAGTAGCTATACCAAAAAAACCCCCAAAATCTTTATACATGTAAATTGAAAATGATGATTTTCTATTTATTCTGTATGGGATTTTGTTTTGCAGGTACGGTGTGGTGTTGAAAAAGCTGGATTTACTGAAAGAAGCTTTAAAAGTGTTTGTTGATGCGGTGAACTCTAAACCACTGCACTGGGGGGGGGGGGGGGTGGTTAGAACTTGTGACACTCATCAAAAACAAGGAGTCTGTGAGTTATCTCCCTTATATTAGTTAGAACTAGTGACCCTCGTCAAAGACAAGGAGTCCGTAAGTTATCTCCCTTTTATTAATAAATTGATTTGACTAGATCTTAATTCCACACAGAAAATGATTTGTTACAATCTCTTAACTAACTACAGTAATTTGATTTTTAGCAATCTTTAATACAAAAATAAAATAACTGAATACATGTATAACAAACAGATCTCATTAAATCCCCGTATAACTGTCAACTGCATTGATTCTGTTGTAGCTGATTTGTTACAATCTCTCAACTACAGTAATTTGATTTTAAGCAATGTTTCATACAATAATACAATATCTGAATACAATAAACTGAACTCATTAAATATCTGCACGAATGTTAACTGCATTGATACTGTTGCAGTTGCTGGCACTTTCCCTCACCAATCACTGGAAGAAAAGTGTTTCATTGGGTCACATTTACCTGGAACTGCAGTTGTATGAGCAGGGACTCAAGATTTATTAACACCTGATAGACAAAGGGTTCGTCAAGAGTTCGTACATAGTGTCACAGGTCGCCATGGCTTACAACAATATGAGGGGTAAGTCCTGTGGTGTGTCTGGTGATGGTCCTGCATTTTGTTTTGAGATTTGATAGGCTAATAGTTGGTCATGCATTTTGTCGTGTGTTTTGGTAGGCTAAGAGTTGTGTATTTTGGTAGGCTAAGAGTTGGTCCTGCATTTTGTTGTGTGACTTGGTATGCTAAGAGTTGGTCCTGCATTTTGTTGTTTTATTTGGTAGGCTAAGAGTTGGTCCTGTATTTTGTTGTGTGATTTGGTAGGCTAAGAGTTGGTCCTGTATTGTGTTGTGTGATTTGATAAGCTGAGAGGAGATATAGGCCGAGAGCATTATAATTAATTATATATTGTATCTCTAAATTGTGATCAAGGAGAGCACTGTAAGATTTCTAGTAACAAATTAGCAAATCTTAGATATTAAGAATATGAATTATCGTGATAATTCCATCCCTGGCCGAAAAAAATCTAGCCTATTGTAACAATTTACGAATAATATCAAATAAGTATGAATGCAAAACATATACAATTTTAAGGTATGTCATTTTATGCATATTTGATTTTTTTCCCTTATATATTACGGTAGAACTAATTTAAACAGTTAGTGTAAATGTTGTTTTTGTTGATGATTTTTCAATCTTGGTCTAACAATCCATGATACTGATTTATTTACTGGTGTGGTGTTGACTGAGCCACATCATGTATTCTCCTCTGTGTAGCAGTTTGTATTTTGTGATGTGGATTCTGTGTTAGTGACTGTTGGTATGAGTAGAGAGCAGCCTGGAGGTTCCCTGTGATCTGTTGGCAGATCCCCAGGATCTCCCAGGAGATGTCTCTGTATAGATTACGTACATACAGTCCCCGATCACGGTGAACTAGGACCTGTAGCTCAAATAGAGCTGCTTGTGATAATGTTGTATCAATGTGTCTGTAACACAAGAACTCTAGGAAGTGTAACATTACAAACACTGGGATAATTAATGCAGGCATTTTGTTCTGTAGAGCAGACTGTTGTTCTAGTATTAGTTCACTGATATGACAGATCATGTAGTCAAGTGTGATATCCCGTGCTACAGCCTGTCTCATCTTTGTAGACCAACTCTGTCCCCCTACAGCCTCAGTATACCTCTCTCTGTCTATATTCCACCAAAACATCAGATATGGCTGTGCTAACTTGACCTTTGTCATCTCTATAACAGATAAAGCTTTCCGGTATCTAAATGTCTTGTAATAATACATGGCAATGTACAACATATCAGATACACATCCAAAT
>WFKH01010211.1:1434891-1450708 GCA_016163765.1 Magallana hongkongensis
ATATGATATTGTATCATGATATTGTTATGTAGAGTATTGTATATTATAATGATATAATGATACAATATTGTATAATATGATATTGTATTGTAGCTCCTCTTGTAAATTTTTAATCGTTTCTGCTATTTGAGTGAAGCAGGTTACCAAATAGCGCTTTAAGGTTAAATCACTTTGACTTCTCTAAGTACAAAAGTTTGGAGGGTAGCCTTCACATATCCTATTTAGATTAAGCCCTCTGTCCCCTCACACCCCAATTTGTCCCTAGACCCTCTGGATACTTATATTGGCCAAATGGCGCTCAAAGATTAAAAAAATCAATTCCCTATCTTGAATTATATGATTCAATATTGTATAATATATAATATCGTATCATATGATACGATATTGTATAATATAATATTAGTTTATATGATATATTATTATATGACATGAAGTTGTATTATATGATATTGTAATATATGATATCGTATCAGATGATACGATATTGTATAATATGATATTGTTTTATATAATATATTACTATATCACATGAAATTGTATCATATAATGAAATACAATATTGTATCAAATTATATTGTTTCATATGATACAATATCATATTATGTTTCAAGTATGATACAATATCATACAATACAATATCATACTATATTTTAATATATGTTACACTATTTTGATTATTGTGTGATATGATTTTGTATCATATAATACTATATTGTATCATATATTATATAATGGTATTGTATTATGTGATCAAATACAATAATGTATATCAGGATACAATGTCATATGATATGTTACAATATCATATTGCATCATTATTTATTACAGTGTTATATTGTATTATATGATATATTTATTAGGTATCATAGGATACAATATTGTATTTAATATTATTGTGTTGATAAACATCGTATCTTATAATACCGTATGGAATGAACATATGATTATCATATGATATATGATATTGTGTCAAAACAGTATCCATGAATATCCAAGATCATTAACTATGATTTTCATATAGTATGAAAAAGGTGGTCTCAGTAAAGAAGGGCCGAGAACAGTTCTTTCTCTCACAGAATGGACAGTTTTCGGATTTTATCCTACTTAAAACATTTTCTCTATTGTTAACTTAATAAACTGTCTCAGGTGTTGGCTTGAATGATTGCTAAGATTACGTAACACTATTGATTGTCCATTTAAAAACCATCAACAAAAGGGGTGAAAGTAATGGTGTATTGTTGAACTTATGGACAGTGCCAGGTAAGTTTATATTTAAATGATACCTAAGGTGATTTCTGACTACTCTCTGGGTAAAACTCAATGAGAAAAGATGTCTTCATCAGATGAAGAAAGTATAGTTTTGACGCAATCAAAATTTAGAGATCCAGAAGAAAATGTAAATAGGGATGCGGAAATTCAAGTGATGGAAAAGGGGAAAATTAAAGTGATGGAAAAGGGGGAAATTTAAGTGATGGCCAGTGTGAAAAAAAGATGAAAATGTGCGATCCCTATGATTCCAATAGCAGTGCACCTAGTGAATTTAATATTACCTCTGGAAATATGTCTTTCTCATTCAAATTCTGATATGTTTCTGGAGTCACATTTACAGAACCATTTATTGAAATGGTCAGCAAATTTGTTGTGCATGTATGCCTTTTTCCGGATATGATAAATTCATATTGTTGTAAAATAATATTTTAAATACTAATGTTGGTATTAATGTTTATATTTGAATTAAAGTAAATTTTCCTAACTGTTGAGGACCATGTGTGTGTATTGCTTTCAACATTTAAAACCTGTACACTAAGTTACCTGTAGCTGTACATTAAGTTGGAGAAGCTGTCGATTAAGTTAAGAATCGACAGTTTTTTCCACTTAATATACAGCTACAGGTAACTTAACGTACAGGTTTTAAAAATCCAAATATATTACGTTATATAATGTACCAAAAACATAAAGGATTACATAACAAAAATGTTTTAATAAAGGTGATGCCTCATAAAGGTGATGCCTCGTCTCGGTGAGCTTTGTAATCTGTGATTACCTATGTTTAGAGCTGGTTAAAGTTTTTAGAGCAGATGCCCTCTGATAATTATATCTTACTTCAACAAACTTGCATAGATGGTGCGTCTTATGATACTGATGCACCTGACAGGTATGAATGCTGAATCTGAACCCATAGGTTTCGGATGCTGGAAGAGGTTAAGGTTTTTGGAGCTGGTTAATGTTTTTGGAGCATGTGCCCTCTGATGATTATATCTTAGTTATTACTGGTCCTAACCATTTGCATAGTTGATTTAACTAAAATTTAAATAAATCTAAAGGTAGCTTCAGATGCAGAGCCTGATCTCCATTATCAAGGATGCTAAAAAATATATCTTAGTTATTACTGGCCCTAACTTCACTAAACTTGCATGGGTGGTGTGTCTTATGATACTGATTAACCTGACAGGCTTGAATGCTGAATAAGTTTCGGATGCTGGAGGAGGTTAATGTTTTAAGAGCTGGTTAAAGTGTTTGGAGCAGGTGCCCTTTTGATGATTATATCTTAGTTATTACTGGTCCTTACTTCACTAAACTTGCATGGATGATGCGTCTTATGATACTGGGCTGGGTTTCACAAAAGTATCATAAGATTTGTCGTAAGACAGATCTCAAGATTGTCATACAATATGACTTATGACAATCATAAGATCTATCACTTGCGTTTCACAAAACAATCTTCAGTGTTATAAATCTTAAGATATGTTTATACTTGTATATACTTTTTAAACATATACAACTTTTAATGCGATACGTTAAAAAAGATGCGCCCACACTGGGATTATTTTCATTTCATTATTTATCTATTATTATTTTGATTTTTAAAACATATTCAACTTATCTAAACAATTTTCATATGTTTTACCTTAAGTTTTTAAAATATACTTAAATGCACTTATTGCTGTATTCGTAAGTGTTTTTGGAAGTAAGGGAATTGTTGTCTTGCTATACTAGTATACAATGTACGCACATGGAATACAATTTTGAATAAAAAAATACATATTAAGATATAAAATTTTAACAGAAAATAAGAGATATAAAATATATTGTAATCATATCATTACAAGTAATGTGATCCACCCCTGCCTTTGTGTCTATTCAAGATAAAAAACAAAGCATGATGTTTGAATGCACTCAGTTGTGACCAGTAAGCGGGTAGGAAATCGAAAGTCCGTGCGGTCAGAAAAACGAAATTAAGTGACCTCGAGGATGGCAAAAAGATGTCCCAATTCTTCGGCTGCAGAAATATCTGTTTTAACAGATGAAGTTAAAAGAAAGAAAGATATTCTTTCTTCAAAACAAAACTCAGCAACTAAGTTGGTGAATTTCAAACTTGCATCACAAACTTCCATAACGTTTATAGAGTGAAAATTTTTTCGGTTGACAAAGAGATGTTCGTCATCTTTGGGGGCTTTTATAGGAATGTGAGTTCCATCTATGGCACCAATGACATTAGGGAAATTGGATATGCGGGAAAAGCTCAGTATGGTGTCATTTATGCTTCTGTCATCGCGTGGAAATCTTACATAATTTGGGCTTAAAGTTACAAGTGCTAATGTTACAGTATTTACAATTCTTGACACACTAGCTTTGCTTATACCATGGACATCCCCGTTAACAGTCTGGAAGTTCCCACTGGCATAAAATCTGAGTGTCACCATGACTTGCAGGGATGGGGGTATGGCATGGGACCTATCGGTCGGGTGTTCCAGATGGCCGTAGTCGATAGTTTAGTCACAGGCAGCTATTTTTAGCAAAAGGTAAAACCAGAAGAAGACATCCGAGTGGCGTTAGATACATGAAAAGATCAGAGGATCACGATTGTTAAAACAGTAAAATTTTACTAAAAATAGTTGCCTGCACCTAAAATAATGCAGATATGACGACTTCCGTTCACTTAGAATTGAAACGAGAGTTCGATGGTGTAAAATGTGAGAATAACACGACTGGATTTATTGAAAAGTCACAAAATAGCATAGCACCTCATTTATAAATAACTTGTGGAAATACAGCGACCATCACTTCCAGACGGTCAGTTCTTTTCAGTTAAATAATGTTGGGATTTCCTAGCGAGGTGTCGAATTTTACAAGATGGCGTCTGCTGAAGTTGCCAACCTTCTTCTTTTTTTATATCAGTGGTATATACATTTTTTATACATAGCTTATTTCGCGTTAATTGTGAATTTTTTTAGTGTAGTATACATCAACATATAATTTAAAAAATAAATGATGAATAAAATAACTCGGGAATGTGGGGATGAATATTGTTTGGGGGGGGGGGGGGGTCCCGTCCCCTAGCACCTGTGTACACAACCCCCACTTTTGATATAATTTTGGCTGAAAAAAATGCGTATTTATTTATGACAAGGCTTAACGGATATAAAATGAGTTGCTAGTTTGAATTTCTATTCACAGTTGTTTAAATCAATAGCAACGACAATAAAATTGATTGATAATTAAGCAGTAAGGCCGAATGATAAGTGGCCGGATTACGGAAGATAACAGCAGTCGGTTCTTTTCATCGCGGCCAGTTTACAGAATAGACGAGATCCGGATTGCACAACATTTTTTAAACATAAAGTGATTGCAACATACAATTTAATCCGAAATATCTGACCTTTTTTTTTTGCCTTTTTATCGATTTTGATATTTTACATGCCAGGAAAAGCGCCAGACCCGGCGCTATTACGAAAACTGGAATTTCACCTCCTCCAACTTGATATCTTTTATGAATTTTAGTGAGCAGTTCCCGTATTAAGAAAAACAGGGAAGAGTTTAATGCAAAGATAGAAACATATACTTAGGAAAATTTCAAAAGTACTGGAAAGATCCGTTTATTTTGGGTAGGGTTCACACTCGTAGCAGTATACACTAAGTAAATCATGTGGGTATCACAATTTAATTGCCACAAGTCAACAGGTGGCTGATTACGTAATGGCGAGAACTGTTTTGGTGCAAGGAACAATGGATAAATATACAAATACACGGGAATTTAATAAACTTTAAGAAGGGAGCATTTTGACAAAATAAAATGTAACTCTGTAAGCGTAACCATACAACGCGCATTACAAACGATATAACACGCTAGGCAGTGTTACTTCCGCGGTATCCAGAATCACGGCCTGAAAAAAAAAAAATTGGGGTGAAGTATAATACACAACCCCAACTTTTGATATAGTTTTGGCTGAAAAAATGGGTATTTATTTATAACAAGGCTTACTGGTATAAACTGAAATGAGTTTCTAGTTTGGAGTAATATTCACAGTTGTTTTAATCAATAGTAAGTACAGTAAAATTGATCGATAATTGAGCAGTAATTACCCCGCATTAGGCCGATCGATAAGTAGCTGGATTACGGGAGATAACTCTCACTAATTATAAGTAGTCGGTTCATTTCATCGCGGCCAGTTTACAGAATAGACAAGATCCGGATTGCACAACATATTTTAAACATAAAATGTCAAGGGACTGAATAATTTCGCCGGATTGGACAACGTGCCGGATGCACAACATCCGGATTCAACAAGTTTTACTGTAGTTCTGTATTATTTCAATCTTACATAGTTGATTTAACTATAATATAAATGAATCGCAGAGGTAGCTTCAGATGCAAAGCCTGATCTTCATCATCAAGGATGCTGAAAAAATTCTCCTACCTCACTCAAACCTGCTTGATAGATGTGTTTGTTGTTGAATGATATAACATGATTCCTATGATATAGTATTGTATGATATGATACACTATTTTTTCAATATAATTCTATATAATATCATAAACTATATAAAACGTTACATGAAACTATATGATATTGTATCAATTTTTTTGTACATTATGATATGATATTGAATTATGATATTGTTATGTATAGTATTGTATATTATGATACAATATTGTATAATATGATATTGTATAATATATGATATCGTATCATACGATACGATATTGTATAATATGATATTGATTTATAAAATATATTATAATATCACATGAAGTTGTATTATATGATATTGTAATATATAATATCGTATCATATATTACAATATTGTATAATATGATATTGTATTATATAACATATTACTATATCACATGATATTTTATAATATGATATGATACAATGTTGTTTCAAATTATATTGTATCATATGATACAATATCATATTATATATCAAATATGATACAATATCATAAATAAAATATCATACTATATTATACAATATAATTTCATATGTTACAATATTGTGATTTTTTATGTGATATGATTCGTATCAAATAATACTTTATTGTATCATATATTTTATAATGACATTGTATTATGTGATCAAATACAATAATGTATAACACGGTACAATGTCATATCATATGTTACAATACCATATTGCATCATTCTTTATTACAGTATAATATTGTATTATATGATATATATTGTAAGTATCATAGGATACAATATCGTATTTTATATTATTGTATATATAAACATTGTTTTTCAAAATACCATATGAAATGAATATATGATTATCATACAATTTTTTAACATGATAGACAATATTGTGTCAAAACAGTATCCATGAATATCCAAGATCATTAACTATGATTTTTATATAATATGATAACGGTGGTCTCATAAAGGTGATGCCTCATAAAGGTGATGCCTCGTCTCGGTGAGCTTTGTAATCTGTGATTACCTATGTTTGTTGATCTGTGAGACAAATATCAGCTGTTGAACTTGGTATTTTTTTTCTGGATACTAGTAACTCTTTGCACAATTTGTCAAAAATGAGGTTTTTTGCACATCTGTTGTACATCTATCAGAAATGTACAGAACCTTGTCCAGGTCATACTAGTATCTTAAAAGACTGAAGTTGTCATACATAACTCTACTTGAGAGATAAATCCACTGCACCATAAATCTACATAAATGACTTCATTAGCCCTGTAATTATAATTTACATGAATGCACATTGCAAAAGCCACACTGCAGTTACTCAGGTGGCCGATAAGGCCCATGGGCCTCTGGTTTTAAAAAAATATTTTAACTTTGAAATTAGAACATTATCCTATATCATCGTTTGGAGTTTTCTATATCGAGGAGATCAATATGGTATAAAAATAACCATGACCATCTTGACAATTAACTATAAAAAAGGATATTTACGTGTGGGGGAAATTTCACTAGTTATGCCATAGGCTTAAAACCATGAAAAATGCACCCACACTTATGGTGAAAAAAACTCAAATATATTTAATGTGGTAAATCAAGCATCCACATATTTAATACCCTTTGCGTATTGTTTGACTATAGAAAAACGCGTACCTAATTACCAGCGTAAATAACCACTTTGACAGTAGTTGAATATGAATCTGGACTTTAGGTGGCTCACTACACCTTAAAATAGTTTCTCAAATCAGCAGAAAATTACATGATTATGATAGATATTATGGTGGATAAGACGTATATAAGTCAAATAGGTGGGAAAAAAATTGCAATTTTGGATATAAAATTAAATTTTCAAAATTTTAATTCAGGAAATGTAATAAAAAGCCCCAGACGGATTCAAACTCATGTTCAGTGGTTCACAAGCGCGATACTTTAAAGGGGCATTGTCACGATTTTGTTCAAAAACTATTCTTCCAATTTTAATGTTAACAATGCTTCAGAAAGGCATTCTGGTAGGCAACCAAAATTTGAGTGTCATTCGCTGAAGTATAAGCAAGTTACAGAGCTTGAAATTCTTTGCTATGTAACAAAGCTTTTGTTTACATTTTGAATGTTGAAGTAAAAATTCCAGTTTTAGACCTAAAATGAATGTGTTAAACGTTAGAAACTGTTTACTTATGCTTAAGACGAAGTAGTAGAAGTAGTAGATATACAAATCAGCTTGAAAAAGATTTTTTACTGGTATATTTAACCTATGTAAACAAAAACAGGGCATGAGCCTTGTTTACATGACAAAAATTTGTGAGCACTGAATTTTGCTTATAACTATACGACTGATTCTAAAATTTCATTTTATCATTAGAAATGCATTCCTAAAGCATTGTAAATAATAAAAACAGAGAAATAGAATTTGATCAAAATCGTGACCATGCCCCTTTCAACTGAGCTATGGCGATGTTCAACACGATTGATAAAAACAATTTAACAAAAGATTTCATTCGCCATCTTGTGACGTAGTGTCTTAATAAGTTTAAGTATCAGTGTAGTGAGGTACCTAAGAGTGAAGTCTGCAAGCAATGTATATGAATTACTCTGATATTGATCAGTCAGAATTGAAAGACATTTTTTAAAACATCTACTGTAAAACGAGAAAATTTGGCGCATACGTATTTTAGCGCAAACGCAAGTGCCAGTACATTGGCGCAATTATATTTTAGCGCACGCACCTTTTCTTTAAAAAAGAATACAAAGAATGTTCTTGTTTGATAAACGATCACGCCCAAATTTAGTTCTGTGTTCACTCAAGCACGTGAACACAACTACTTTGATTTCTATCTCGCATGCACGGTAAACTGTCGTTGAGAACAATACACTTACTTTTGTGTTAATTGTCAGTAGATAGATATGAAAACTTCATTTATTGGCGATGATGTGTAATTTTTGTTGGTAAACAAATTTGAGTTATCGGACTTTGAATTTAACGTGTCGACTTGGATAACACTAGAAGAGTTCCGAAACTAAAAGTGAAATCGAATGCTACATTTACCATGAGTTTCGATCACCATGTGCGAATCTTTTTCACATTCATTTTACATTAAAATAACACAAAAAAGAGGTATCGTCTTGTTATCTTAATATCCACTAATCAGATCAAAGAAATTATGATCAGTTATGTATTGTTAGCGTTAACGATCGCCACGCTTAATCACATTTTCACCTCGAGGCGCTAAATGGAAGTGGCATGGGGAGAAGCCCAATTTTCAAGGTGCTAATGAGAGATATTAAAAAGCAATTAAAATTGAATTAATTAATCCATGTTTAGGCACTTATACCCGATAACCCGTACCGTTTACCTGTGTAATTGTTTAAACAAACAGAATCGACGGCATCTGATATTACGTAAACGAACACTTCTATATAGCATTAAAAATGGACTGACGTTATTGTTTTGCAACTTGAAGAAGTTTAATACATATGGAAAATCGTTGGCGCACTATTAATTTTAGCGCTCAGAGGCAGTTGCGCCAAAGGCGCTAAAATTTGTAGTGCGCCATATTTTCTCGTTTTACAGTATTAGTTTTTGCACTACAACATACTTTAAATATTTACAACAGATTCAGTTGATTGTAATTTTCATATTAAATTTGATTCTGACAAAGTTAAGTGATCAAAAACACTAAAGGTTCTTGCCTTCTGGTTCTTACATAACTTGAATTCTTAGCAGTAGTAAGTGGTGTCATTTTTAGCTCACCTGAGCTGAAACCTCAAGTGAGCTTTTCTAATCACTTTTTGTCCGGCATCCATCTGTCTGTCTGTCTGTCTGTCTGTCTGTCTGTCTGTCTGTCTGTCTGTCCATCCGTCTGTAAACTTTTTACATTTTCGACTTCTTCTCCAGAACCATTGGGCCGATTTCAACTAAACTTTACACAAAACATCCTAAAGTAAAGGGAATTCAAATTTGTTAAAATGAAGGGCCACACTCTCTTTCAAAGGGAGATAATTAAGAATTATGAAAAAATTTGCTGGTATCTTTAAAAAATGTTCTCATAAACCAATTGACCAGAAAAGCTGTAATTTGTTTGGAAGCATTTTCAGGTGATGTAGATTCCAGTTTGCTCAAATCATGATCCCCGGGGGTAGGGTGGGGCCACAATTGGGGTCAAATTTTAACACAGGAATATATAGAGAAAAATCTTTAAAAATCTTCTCAAAAACGAAATGGCCAGAAAAGCTGTTCATTTGGTGGAAGCATCCTCAGGTAGTGTAGATTGAAATTTGTTCAAAGCATGATCCCTGGGGGTACGGTGAGGCCACAATTGACGGGGAGGGGGTGAATTTTTGCAAAGGAATATATAGAGAAAAATCTTTAAAAATCAATTTATGAAAAATCAATTGGCCAGAAAAGCTGTAACTTGTGTGAATTTTAAAAAAAAATCTTCTTCTCAAAAACCAAATGGCCAGAAAAGCTGTAACTTGTGTGGAAGCATCCTCAGGTAGTGTACATAGGAATATATAGAGAATTTAAAAAAAAAATCTTCTTCTCTATAACCAAATGGCCAGAAAAGCTGTAACTTGTGTGGAAGCATCCTCAGGTAGAGTAAATTCCAGTTTGTTCAAATCATGATCCCCTTGGGGTAGGGTGGGACCACAATGAGAGGTCGAATTTTTCATAGGAATATATAGAGAAATTTTTTTAAAATCTTCTCAAAAACCAATTGACCCGAAAAGCTGTAATTTGTGTGGAAGCATCCTCAAGTAGTGTAGATTCAAGTTGTTTAAATCATAATCCCTAGGGGTAGGATGGGGCCACAAGGGGGGAGGGGGGCAAGTTTTACATAGGAATATATAGAGAAAAATCCTCTTTTTAAAAATTAGTTAACCAGAAAAGCTGTAACTTGTGTGGAAGCATCCTCAGGTAATATTATAAATAGAGAACAATCTTTAAATTTAAAATCAAATAAAAAGAGATGAGACCACAATTGCAGGGGGGGGGGGGTGAATTTTTACATAAGAAATGAATTTGATCATTCTCAAAAATAAATAGTATATAGTATTACTAATATGCAAGCATATTGACATTTGTTGATTCTCAGTTGTTTAGAGGGTCGCTCTGGATAATTCTTTGGTCACACAAGGGGTTCAAAGTTTGATGTAAGTTTATTTCCATATGAACAGTTGTTTAAGATCTTTTTGAGAATGACAATGCTCAGTATGTGATATAACTATGAAATCACCCAGTTACAAAAAGGGGTCAACATAAGAACATCTGGAGAAAATTACGAAAATCTTTTAAAACAGGATCTATTTTATTCATTGTCCCGATATTTTGGATATTACTTCATAAAGCTGATTTTATTATGTCTATTGTTGCTCAGGTGAGCGATGTGGCCCATGGGCCTCTTGTTACTATAGCGTTGTTGAACCTCATTTCCATTATTTTATTGGTTTTCTTAGGCCAAACGACTCAAAAATGGCCATGGCACTTGGTGAATCTTATGAGAAACTAGAACGACTGCAGGAGGCCAAGAAATGCTTCTGGAAGGCTCATGTAGTAGGAGATATGAAAGGAATGGCCCTGATTAAACTCGCAAAGTAAGACACGAGGTCTATTTAGAAATGGTTTGAATATGTTAAGGGTCTACTAACATAATGTACAGTGTCTAGTTATTTGTTACGTGGTGTCTATTGACACGGTGTAATGTACAGTGTCTCTCTGTTTCATGTTACATAAAGTCTTTTGACACAGTTTAATGTACATTGTCTCTCTGTTTTAGGTTACATGGGGTCTATTGACAGTACAGTGTACAGTAACTTTCTGTTTCAGGTTACACAAGGTCTATGGACACAGTATAATGTACAATGTGTCTCTGTTTCAGGTTACATGAGGTCTATTGACACAGTACAGTGTACAGTGGTTACACAAGGTCTATGGACACCGCTTAATGTACAGTAACTGTCTGTTTCAGGTTACACAAGGTCTATGGACACAGTAAAATGTACAGTAACTGTCTGTTTCATGTTACATATAGCCTTTTGACACAGTATAATGTACAGTAACTATCTGTTTCACGTTACATATTATAGTCTTTTGACACAGTATAATGTACAGTAACTGTCTGTTTCAGGTTACACGAGGTCTATGGTGGACACAGTATAACGTACAGTTACTGTCTGTTTCAGGTTACACGAGGTCTATGGACACAGTATAACGTACAGTTACTGTCTGTTTCAGGTTACACGAGTTCTATGGACACAGTATAACGTACAGTAATTATCTGTTTCAGGTTACATGAGATCTTTTGACACAGTATAACGTACAGTAATTTTCTGTTTCAGGTTAAATAATCTTTTGACAAAGTATAAAGTACAGTAACTGCCTGTTTCAGGTTACACGAGGTCTATGGACACAGTATAACGTACAGTAACTGCCTGTTTCAGGTTACATGAGATCTATTGACACAGTATAACGTACAGTAACTGTCTGTTTCAGGTTACATGAGATCTTTTGACACAGTATAATGTACAGTAACTTTTTGTTTCAGGTTACACGAGCGCCTCAATGAGGAGGACCAAGCAGCCTCGGCATACACCGAGTACATCAACGAGGCCAACAGAATGGGGTCAGTAGGTCACAGCAAGGTGAAAGGTCACGCTTGTGTGTAATTGTTTGTGATGTTGACCTACATTTTGATCATTTACATTTGTTAAATCTGTGTTCCTAAAAGAGACTGATATTTTGCCACATTATCATTTGAGTATGTTCAAAATACTAAAACAGTATTAAATGAATATTTGACATGCTTTTTACAAAGTTGAAAAAGTAACATAAATATAGAGTAAACGTTAAGAAAAACACATCTGACATGATCTCTTTGCCTAGCATGTTACATAGAATTGACATGTTATATATATATATCCAACATGTTTTATAGGTCTGACATATTACAAGGAACTGTCATGTTATATATATCTAACACGTTATATAGGTCTGGCATATTAAATTGATATGTTATATACGTATAACATGTTATTTATGTGGTTCTGAAATGTAATTGAAATACAGATCTAACATGTTAGAAATAAACATCTCGTGAGTTCTATAGATCTGACCTGTTATATAGGTCTGTTATATAGGTCTTTTATATAAATTTGTTTTCCTTCGGGCTGAAATGTCACACTTTCATTGGTCTAAACATCAGCACATGATTGACTGATATATCTCTATGTTTGTTTGGTGAGAATTAATATTCGGCAATATGGCCGTCATTGGTCGACGCTTCTCCTACTCATTTTGACATTTCATATCATTTGATACAAAAACTGCATGCCGTAAGTTCTATTAAAATATTTGGAGTAGTTGCCCTTTGAAATTCTGTAAAATTAGATTAGTTGCCCTTTGAATATTGACGTCACATTTTTGTGTCTGGAGCAGAACAAAATGGTAGTGTCAAGATTTGCTCAAATCTCTGCAGAGTAAAGGGAGAAAACATTTAAAAATGAATAGCAACAAAACATTGTAAGTAAACATGGGTGAAGCGAAGATTTTCAAAGACAATTTGAAAGGTGATATTGATAATTTTGAAGAGTTTAAATGAGTTTAATTGGACGAGATGTAAGGCATCTTGTACATGGGTTTGTGTAGATCATTGCTTTTTGTGAATAAATGAGTCACTTGATAGTCCTCGGGAAAACAAAACATGTCAGTCAGTAACAAACCTAAAAAGTAATAATGTTATATAGACACACTGTTAATTTACAGACCTTTAATGCTGAGGATCAGACCCAGGCATCAGGTACCTGGCTAACTACTATATACTGTAAATATGACATGTTATATAGATATGTTATATAGATCTGTTATATAGACACACAGTTTGTTTGCAGTCGTTCAGTGCCGAGGATCAGTGTCAAGCCTACAAGTACCTGGCTAACTATCACCTGATGAGGAACAACCTTGACGATGCGTACGCTGCCGCCCAGAAGTGTACAGAGTTCCCCGAGGTCTGAGTCCGAGTTTGTCTCATTACACCGCATCATTGGGACCATCTCATTGATTTTGATATTGTCTAATTACATCTTATTCGTTTGACAATCCTAAAACACTTTCATACCGAATTATCTGAACATTCCTTAACAACATCTTCAAGTTCATATTTTTTCTCTAGATACTCTAGTAATGCTATAGTAATGCTATAATATACAGTGTTATTTACACTCTCGATTTTTGCTTATCTAATTGACCAAGTCAAAATTAGGCTCTCATTTGACATAAATTTACAATACGTTGAAATTTATCACTGATAAGTGTGAATTTAATGAATGAATGAATACAAAGAGAGAAGATTACCCTGTGTATAGTATCAGTTTGTACTGGTACCAGTATATCTTCCCAACTTTCCCATTATACTGATATATTGATGATATTTGTAATTTACATCTTATTCATTTAACAATCCTAAATTAATTTTATATCGAACTATCTGGACATTCCATTACAACATCTTTCAGTTCATATTCTTTCTCTAGATACTCTAGTATTCAGTAATGCTATAATATACAGGGTTATTTTCACCCTCAAGTTTTGTTTATCTAGTTGACCAAAGTCAAGATTAGACTATCTCTCTTTTGACATAAATTTACAATTGGGTGAAATTTATCACTGATAAGTGTGAATTTAATGAATGAATACAAAGAGAGAAGATTACCCTGTGTATAGTATCAGTTTGTACTGGTACCAGTATATCTTCCCAATTGTTCCATTATACTGATATATTGATGATATTTGTAATCTAGACTATTACGTGTGTATTTACAGAGGAGAGAGGAGGCCAAGGGAATCCTTAAAGATATCCAGAACAGACGGGCCAGGAGTGAGGGGGCGTACCCCCACCCCGTCAGGATGGACGACAGCCTGGGCTCCATCTGTCCCGATCCCCTCAACATCAGCACCAGGACCCCCTCCGTGTGTCTCTCCCCCGTCAATCTCAAGTTTGATATCGGCGATGACTGACCAGGAACTATTTTACAGTGTGTTCATAGACTGACTGACAACAAGCTATTTGCCATTGTCATGTACTGGTCATCTATTGTGCGTGTGTAGCCCTGATAAGATTCAGTTTGGTTAAATAGCTCACATGATGGTTCATCGTAATCAACCAGACAAGAACTCTGCAATCTTCTCACAGCATGTACTGGCCCTGTAGTTTATTATGACACCAGGGGCCCGTTTCTCAAAAAGGCGTAAACTTGGGCTTAAGTTAGTCCGACTAACGAAGTTAGGCCAATATTTAGTCGGGTGTAAGTTGCGTTTCTGAAAGAGGCGTAAGTTAGGGTTTAAATGTCGAAAAACTTAGACATCTCCGCTGAGTACTAAGCATGCGCATATCCTATTTTCTTTTGCTTTGAGGCTATGATTATACGTGGTGGATTAAATTTCCAATTCATATTACATTTACTCGAAAATACACGTTATAATATACCACTGAACGTACCTACATTCTAGTTCAAGTTGTTCATAACAGTGTATATTAATGAAAGTAAAACAAATGCCTATACGCTTAAAACATAATGAAATTTTAGAGAAAATACAGATGATATGAAAGAGGCAGGCTTTAGAGGTTGCAAAAAACAAATATATGACAATTGAATGAGAAGCAGACGATACTGAATCACAATTGTACATAATTGAACGAAACAATGCATAGAAATCAAATTAACTCCAATATTCGTGTAAAATTGAAAATATTTATAGAATGCATGGGTCATTGTACAGTAAAAATGCCTGCATACGTCTGCAGAATGATAAGTAATGCTTCATATAGATATTTAGACACTTTCAGCTGCTGGGATAAGGCTTGATACTTTTTTTTATCATATCGCTAAATTATTTATAGACCATAATATGACCATGATTTAAACAGCAACATATTGAAATTGAAAATACCCACTGTAAAAATAACATGTACATGAACCTTGTCCATATCTACAGAAGGAGGAAAAGTTCCATCCTCTTTTCCAATATTGTAAAAATTTAGACAATGATATGGAAACAATTCTTGATTTTATGCGATTCAAATGATAAAAGTTTTGAAAGATATTGTCTACAATTAACAACACAGG
>WFKH01010211.1:1463996-1479237 GCA_016163765.1 Magallana hongkongensis
ATTAACTTAGCCTGCCAGTTTGACTTACCACTTGGCCTACCATAATGACTTGCCTAATTAACTTAGCCTGCCAGTTTGACTTACCACTTGGCCTACCATAATGACTTGCCTAATTAACTTAGCCTGCCATTTTGACTTACCACTGTAGGGGTGAGCATCAGGATTAGCTTCTTTCTTTTTATTCTCAGAGAACAGCTGTTCTCTCTCGGCCTGCAGAGCCGAGGTCAGTTTTCTCTCTTCTGCCGCCAGTGTAACTCGCTTCTGACGCTCACGGACGTGAGATATCGTGTTCTGTTTAAACAACTTGAATGCATCCTGAAAAACAAATACCTCATGAGATACATAAATGTTTATGTTTTATTACCATAATTTATAAAGCATACTGTAAACCATCTTTTATTTGCGTTTGAAATTTTCCAGATATTGTTGGAATATTCCTTCATGCCAACGAGTCATATTTTTGTCTCTCATCTCTAAACAAATGAAAATCTCAGGATTTACAGATAATTTAGATGAATTTATTTTTAATTCATTTTTAGTTAATTTTGCAACCTATACAAATTATTACACTTCTTCCTGTTTTTTATTTAATGACAAAGATGTTATTATTACACACATAGAAATTTTTATTTAAAGAAAATTATCTCAATCTGGCCTTTGCAAAGAATTGGCTCAATTTTTCTTTATGAAAGAATCTAGATTGATTAGTTTTTCCACCTTTACCTGTCTCATAATAGCAAAGGTTGTATAGCGTACCTGTAGAGTCATTTTGTTGAGGGGTTTGGTGTCCAGATTGTCCTCGTCTGATTCCTCCATCGTGTTCTCCTTGTTTTCTATCAGTTTTCCGTCAGGATTCAGATCAAACTTTGTGTCGCGGGATTTATCAAGGTTCTCTCTGGCTATGATGTTTCTCCACTGGTTGTCATTGATGCCGCTTGGCTGCCAGGGTTCGCTACGGACGGCATGAGCCTGTCGTTCTCTGAGGGGCTTTTTCCAGGGTTTGGTTTCCTTGCCCATGGGAATGTACCAAGCTAAGCCCTCTATATGAAACAGGGAACATATGAAAATACGTACATAGTAATTGCATAAACAGGAAAATTCACATCCAATCTTTAGTCACCAGAATAGTATATTCCCACTAACTTTTTAATTAAACTTGCATTTTCAAGATCGCTTAGTACTTACTTGGACTATCTCTCATTCTGGCAGCGTATTCATCATCTGGAGTTTCAGGCGTAAACATTTTGTTTTTGGGTGGTGTCTTCATCACAAACTTTTCATACTCCGAGTCAGACTCCGGTACAAACATTTTGTTTTTTGGCGGCGATGTTGATCTATTTCTCTGCTGACCCCCACCATATAATTCTGCCTTAGCTCTCTTATTGGTTGACCTGCTTGAAGGAGACTTAGATCTAGGAGGGGTGTATTCCCGTGGGAACAGATTTGACCTGTTGGGTGATGACTTTGGAGACGGTCCCCTCTGACCGTCCGTTTGGCCCCTCCTGGATGGCTGAGAACTCCTGGTTTTCCTCTGACTCTCTGGAGACATCAGTGGGACAGGTATCACCATGGTCTGACTATAGGAGGGAGAGAGGGACCGATTGGCTGTCTGCACAGCCTCAGACTTCATGGCTACTTCCTTGGGGCGCCTTCGCAGAGTTGGGGGGCTGACTACAATGGGGGACGGATACATGGTGCCTATGTCCCTCAGCTTCCTGCTCCTGACTGGGGAGGTCTCCAAATGAAATTTCTCCCTTGCAGGAGAGCTCCTTTTCTCCTGTTTTTTATGTTCCCTGTCTCTGTGTTTTTTCTGACTCCGTGACACATGGCCCGCTTCTTCATTGATCCTATCTTTTCTTTCCTTCGTCTTTGGTCTACGAACGATAATAATGTCACTTTGGGACTCAGAATCATCCAATGGAATTACAGACATGGCAGATTTTTGGAATTCTCTGTTGTCCTTGGGTTTCCTGATCCGCGTCCTCTGAATTTCAATGCTGCTGTCCTTGGATGAAGTGGAATCCAGGACATGTCGGTTGTAATCATCCGAATCCTCCATCAAAGTGGAATCCGAGTTGAGGAAGGTTGTAGAATCATCAGACTGTGGTACTGAGGTGGTGGAAACATTCTCCAGTTCAGCAGAGATAGCTCTATCAGAGAGCTTTCCTTTCTTTTTAGCACCAAGTAACATCTCTAACTTTTGAAGTTTCTCCATCCTCTTCATCTCCTTTCTCTTCTCCACATCAATCTTGTTCTTCTGTCTCTCCACTTTGTCCCTGAGTTTCACCATTAGTGGGTCGATCACATTTTTCTGCCTGCTCCGCTTCACCTTCTTCTGCGACTCACTCACCACGTTTGGTGAGGCTCCTCTACTTGACTCAAAGCTGGTGTCTTCTGGAATCGAGTACAGGGTATCAGCACTATCACCCAGTTTCTTGATTTCCTGAATACGTATGTTTTTGCTCCCTTTCATTTTGTTCTCCTTATTTTTCTGCTTTTTCTCAGCCTCCACCATCTTCTTCTGTTTGGCGAGGATCTCTGCGTAGCTTCCGTTTACTTCCTCTTCACTCAGTGTCTGCCTTCTTTTCTGTTTTTCCATCCTGATCTTCTCCACCTCTTTGTGCTGGTTCTCTCTCTCCTTTGCCTGGTTCTCTCTTTCCATCTGGGTCAGCCCTTGTACCACCCTTCTCTCCTTGACCTTCTGGTATGTGCGGTCGTCCAGCGCCCTCTGTACAACGTGCTTGGTCGGGTTCTGCAGTAGACTGGTCAGGGTTTCGATCCGCGATGTGTTCATGCTGCTGTCGCTATGCGTCTCATTCATCTCCTGGAACTTCCTCCACAAGTCGTTTATGTTGGGCGGGATTGAGGGGTCCCTGTCCTTCTCAAGGGTCTCTCTCAGAGCCTGGGCTTTCTTGCTGGGTGGGATGCTGTCAAACTCAGCCCCTAAAGTTTTCTCCTCTTCTTCTGTCAGTAAGCCACCTTTAGGTCTATTCAGTCTGGAAAATTAAACCATAATTTCATTCATTAAATCACATGGTAAGATTGTTAAAGGTACATGTACTTGACTTCAAACAATGATTGGATGTTACACTTACTGCCTCATCATTTCTAGCTCTTTCTTGGCCTTTAACCTCTCTGTCCTTAACATATCCTCAAACTCCTCATCTGGAACCTAGAAAAAGAAAATTAATAACTGACATGTCTACAGAAAATATGACTATGTCTATAGATAAATTCATCTTTTGTACAAGAGAGATATAAGAAGACTAGGTATAGTGCTGAGTTAGGCTGAGACTTACTTGTGGGAGCTCTGTGAAGACTTCTCCATCCACCAGATACTCCCGGAGTTCTCTTTCACTGCTTCTATTGGCCGGTGATCTTGACCTGTGTGACCTTTCAGCTGATCTCTCCCCTGACCTCCGACCCTCAGAGTGTCTGTCACCCGACCTGTCTCTTGACCTCCGACCTTCAGACTGTCTCTCACCTGACCTGTCTCTGCCTCGTGTGTCTCGGTCTATGGAGCTGGATATAAACATGTCTAGATAATCCTGGCCCCTGTCCAACGGCCTTCCCCTCTCCCTCTCAATAATTTCCTGTATATCTAGGTCAGATCTTTTCTTCTCAGTGGCTACATTCTCAGGTGACACTCTTTGTTGCCTTTTACCTGCCTCTGAATCAGGTAAAGAGGACCTGTAAAAGTCAAGGTCCGACCTCTGTTGATAAGGAACATTCTCAGATCCATACTGTATACCACTTCCTGTCTCCAGCGGGCGCTCATCCAAGTGTCTTCCAGGTTCACGGGGTCTATATGGAGTATCCTCCCGTAGTTTTGATGGCTGACTCACCAGACCAATACTAGGTTCCAAAGCAGCACGACCTGACACTTCTGGGACATCTAGTGCAGCTGGACTTTTTTTCCTGTACTCCTTGTCACTTTCACTCTGTCCACTGTAAAATCCAGACTCCCTCTGGGCCTGATTTAAGCTGGTTCCAGGTTCAAGAGGTCTCTGGTCATTTGAACCATGACCTCTAATGGTATCATAATCATTACGTGAATAAAACCTTGGAACATCCACATCCTGTCGTCTGTCTGACTGTGTATTGTCGTCTGCCAAAAATCTGGAATTTGTTGACATCTTTGGAAAGTCCAAATTCTGCAATCTCCCAGATCTTGAGTCCGGATTTCCTCTGTTTGGGTTGTAGGATGATCTGACAGAGAATTCGTTCCTGCCTGGATCCGTTGATTTTGGTCTGGAGTCATAATCCAAGGATTCCCTGCCCGGCTCTAGTGGTCGGCTCTGGTACTGGGACATGATGTCCCCTAGCCTGTCGTACTGGTTAGGTGTAGATCGATCCGACTTGTCCTGTTTTTTGGTGGAGTAGTCATACATCTCCTCTTCCTGTGGTCGGCTTCTGACTATCTCCTGGATCTCTGCCTCTCTCTCTCCACTTCTATGGTAGTCCTCCCTGTTACTGTCCATGCCTCTGGACTTTCTCTCTTCCTGTACATGTCCTCTGTCCTCTCCCTCAATTCCTCTCCTCCTCACATCATCAATAGGACTCTTTCTTCCACACTCAGACCCTCTATTGAGGGTTGCTGGCCGTCTGTCCAAAATACCCGTTCTAACTTCATCTTCCTGATTTCTGGATGAGTAAGGAACGCTGGTTCCATCAGATCTCCTATAAGAATCCCTCGAGAGGGGTTCTTTCCCCCTCTCCTTTTCTTCCACTGACTCTGTCCAGAAATCCTGCTGTTGCTGCTTTCTCTGCTGCATTTCATTCAGTGCCCCTTGGAAAGACGAGGAAAGATAGGCAGACTGATTGGGGGGAATGGGTGATGGCTGGTTGGATAAATCCATCAATCTTCCTTTTGTGGCAGGAGATGAGGAAACTTGCTTTCCATCTGGGCTTAAAGAAACCAGGTCAGTCTCTGACCTAGATTTACTTCTCACAATGTTATCAGAGCTGTTGTCTTCACTGGGGTGTGCGTGACCAGAAAATTTCGAAACGTCACGCACGCGTCTTGGGGTGGCGAACTGGTCGCCAGGGTCAGAGCGGGTTGTCATGGACATCCTGCTGTCTTCATATAGGGCATCCTCTGTACTGCGTGGGCGATCAGTCCATGCCCCCGCGGTGGAGTTCTGTCCACTCAGAGGGTCGCTAGCTCTGGAGTGGCCACTTCTATTGGAGTGATGATCACTACCAACAGAGGGTGCTCGGTCTGTTGCCATGGGAACCCGACTGCTGTGTTCTAATCCACTGTCTCGCATGAATTGACTGGATGGGTTGACGCCTCCATAACGCTCTCTTTCATCCTAGAATATAAAATCAATATTTTTTTTAATGTGTGCACACATATACTGGATAATCTCTCATATTTTTGCAGCAATGCAGATGTTCATCATGGGATAAATAATTGTTTCTGCGATTTATAATGTTAGCTTTCTACATAATTTTATTTCCTAAATATAAAAATAAACATCTTACCATCACAGATTTCTCCTCAATAGTGGACAATGCATCTTCTACGACATCGTTACTTCTGTTGCCATAGATACCAGAAGATCGGTGCCCATCCTGTCGACTTCCCAGGTGCTGGGACGGAATATAAGGACCCACCGCATCGTCTGACCCTAAATAAACACTAAACTCAGACAGAAAGCACTCAGACAGAATATAAGGTAAAATGATCATTACAGGGGCTGTACTGAGGATGAGAAGATTTAAATTTCTGTATATTCTGAGAGCTATTGATGAGGAACACTGATACACTTTCTATGTTAACTCCACTAGATTATACCAGTTGTCCTTATTTCATACACAGTACACTATACATCTAATGTACAGTACAAGACAAACCCATCAGCCAGTGTTATGAAAACTATCAAAATCATACTAATCAGCCAGTGTTATGAAAACTATAAAACTCAGAGGGAAAGATGGTTAGGACACATCAGCTGTTAGACATATCTGTTACCTTGACTACGAGACAATCTACTTCCTTGTAAATATCGCCTGATGGAGACTGAAAGGGGACAGAGGATTAGTGGAGTGAATTAGTGAACTGTGAGAAACTCCCTGCTTCATGAATAGTTCATAATGATCTCTGGACATATACATCATTACCAATTCAGGATATACATATTTAGACCAGAAGAAATTGATTTAAGGAACAGTTCAAGATTCATGCAGTTAACAATATTTCTACACTGTAAAGTCTAATTAAAGATACAACATGCAAGAATATTTTTCTGAACTAAAATTGAAATACGTAGGATCTGTATAGCAAGTCAAAGTATACAACTGTGAAACGTCATACTGTAAGAGTTGTTACTGATTTTATGCATGGGGAAATTTACACTGGTTACGCAGTAAGCTTAAAATCGCGGAAAATACCCCCGTGCGTGTGGTAAAAAATTTAAACTTTGAGTGGTAAATCACGCATCAGAGTATATAATACCCATACATATAGTTTAACTACAAAAAATACATACTTCACCACCAGTGTAAATAACCACTTTTACAGTACGTAGCAGGGTTCTGTGCGGTTGCACTAATGTGTGACCTTGACCTACCTGTGTGGGTGCTCTCCATGGTGGTCACGCTGTCAGCCACTGACTCGTCTGTTTCTGTGTAGTACACCTCCCGACTCCCCGGGGGCCTGACAAACAAAACAACAACATGGTCAACATGAAAGTGAAACACATTGACCATCAACTTTACTATAGTGGAATCTTTAGAATTCATGGTGGCTCAATTTTTGTGGTATTTGTGGGTAGCCCTCACCCACAAATTTACATCCTTGATGAAAACAAATTTTGAAAGAGTTTTCCAATTGAACTGAAAACTGACGCATCCACGAAATTTCATCCCAATGAATAAGCAAAAAACCCGCAATCCATGACAATTGGCCCCAACAAATTTCAATGATTCCACAGTGTCTGTAGATTTATCTGTTGGTTCAGTGTTCAATCCCTCACCTGTAGGGCCTCAGTTTGGGTCCCTCTCTGCGTCGGGATACGCTGGAGGAACTCAGGTCCGAATCCGCTGGGGATGTCCCCCCCATTCTGGGACTGGTTTCTACAAACGCAGGACAAACAACAGTTAGAACATTTAACAGACAGACAACAGGTCTGCGTTCAAATGGTGAACTAAGCTAGTTCTGTCAACAAACACATTGTGCTTTAAAGCACTAAATATAAACTGTTTGTATATAACATCTTAATTGTAAAAATCATGTTTAATATGTTTAACACAGTGAACACATTCCTTCTTGTTTTGCTTTTGTAAGCAAAGCATAAGTTGTGAATTGTTAATTAGTAATTAATGTAAATTCAACACAATGTGAATCTAATTAGCTCTGGTAATGAATCTCTCTATTCATCATTCCTGTAATTATTGACAGCCTTGCCTCTAGGCCATCTAGGACAGTCATGTTCTCTCCTGATTGGCTTGATCGTCCATTAATTCAAACAACAAAACTGTGAATTTTCCAAAGCATCAAACAACAACTACCCAGTTGTTCTAGTTGTCTGCCTTATTGCATCTGATCTGAACATTTCTTTCTGTTTACTATCTTAATACTTTTATTAATTTGTTTTGAAGATTTTTTTTCTGTTTATATTCATTATTTCTTTAATGTTTTGAAGTTTTTTCCCTTGCATTTCTATTTTGATACCGTTCTAGTCTCATCTCAATAATAACACTATATAAATAACTATTCTAATTTGTTTGTCTCATGCTAACATTGAAATTAAATTTAATTGGAAAGAATAACTCATAAATTTTCACGTTTTCAGATCACTGTTTATCACAAATCAAACTCGTTAGTCCTAATAATGTTGTTAATATGACATATATTGTTCAATGTAATTACACCTAATTGAAGCGTAATTAAATTGCTGTCTTTTGCGTTTCCAGTTAACATCTGTGTACTTTCTGCCCTGTGGCCATGGTTACATAAAGGTGAAAAGGTCATGTGAGTACCTCAGTACATCTATACCTAGCACTGACAACCAATGAAAATCCAAAACATCAACAAACTTAATTTCTTAGTAATTTTCACCTGGACATCATAACTATCATCATCACAGTCTGATTGACTTAAATCCAATAATGATTTGTTGGAAAATGAGGCAGAAAACTAGACAACTTGTACAGTTAATGTAATTAGAACGGTGAACGCAACCCAGTCAAACTAGTGACAGTCCAATACACAAAACATCAACAGAATACCTCGTGTTTTTGGTTTGTATGGCAGGCGTCGGCTGATTCCAACTAATGAAATAATAATTCAAAACTTGCAGCAGAAATAAAACAGGTGGAAGAATAAAACGTAAAAGCCTACTAACAGTGCATAGCGTCACTTGATGAATTACGTCAATAAATGAAAAGGATGCATTTTATTTTTTTGGTTACGGTATCAATTCTGATGGGAATGAATCAACATTAGATAATTTTATTTGATAGTTCACAGTATCCTGAAATATAACTTTATTCTATGACGAAAAAGATGTAAAAAGACAAATATCCCACATGGACATTCATGTATATCCTAGAAACTTGACAAAATATGGGGAGAGAACTCACCAGGTGGGGTGCCCTCCAATGACCTCTGATCAGGGTTCTTGGGTCTGGCTCCACTCTCACCTCTGTCATAAAGGTCAAAAGTCAATGTCATAATTCACAAAAACAAGCAATTTTGTAAAATGGTCAAATATTTCACAAAAATAAAAACTTCTGTAAAATGACCAAATCGAGGCCTATTTCACAAAAAAATAGTTTTGATTTTCTTTTAAGCAATCTGTACATTTAAAACTCAGCATACCTTGTTGAGGTCAAGGGTCGTGACCCGTTTCTATCATACATAAGGTCATGGTCAGGCACTAAAGGTTTGTCGTCCTCGGATTTACTTCTGTTGTGTCCTTCCCTATTCAAGCATAACAGAAACATTTATTTTAAGTCATTTTCTTTATCATTTAGAGAGATTAATACGTACTACAACAAGTTTGGATTAAAAGTACATATAAACAATGGTTAGTTCATTAAATAGTTTAAATTTTGTTTTTTACAAATAATGCTAATGTGATAACATGCATCAATATGTAATATGCTGATAATCAGTTGACAAGCCCTTTAAGCCCAAAAAGCAAAAAAGTAAATCAAAAAGAAACACAACCTATCATCTTCTCCACAGAACAATAAGACGCAAAATTTACTTCCAAGGGAGCATTTCAAAGTGATACTTTACAGCAATCAAGCAGATCTAATTTCTGTGGACACAGCTGTTCCTTTTTGGCAATACAACATCACTGTTACAAGTTCATTAGTCTCTCAAACATGGAATGGAAACTGAGGGGGATTTCCCCATTGTTGTTTTACATCCTTGACAGTTGTTGAGATGTTATGAGTAAGGAACTTAATCTGATTCAAAATTCCAATATCATTTTTGAATTCAAGAAATCGAAATTAAATCAATAAAACTGTTCAGAAATACTTAATTATTGAAAAATATTTTCCAGAATAGTAACTTCTTATAGCATAAAGCTGTATTTTGTATGTAATTTGCATTGGGTCCTGTTTGGGAAACATGTTTTTTGCCCCCGAAAAAACCACTTGATTTTTTTCTACAAGAAAATGTGATTAAAAGGGTAACAGTATCAATGTACGGTATATATATATACCGGTATATACCCACATAAAGTGTACGGTATATTTATATATACATGTATCACCATTTAAAATGCTGTTATTATGTAAATATAAGATACCTTACATTTCATAGAAAGTACACCATAGAGAGAGACAGACAGATGGCCTGAGAGACAGACAGGCAAATGGTTTAAGAAACAAAGAGAGATGGGGAGGGAAGATAGAGAGTAACAGGTCTTGACATAGTGCATCTATAACATGCCTAAACTTGTACTTTTAAATAAAAGTAACACTGGTCAGATGAAGAAATGACTCACTGAACTATCTGTTTTACATTTAAAAACACTTGTTTTACCTGGTTCCCCTTCCCTCGGGGGAGAATTCTCGAGGATCACTATAGCGACGTGGCCTTAACTCTGTAGGGGTCGTATCCAAAGAGTTAAGGAAAAATCTGTGACTGTAAAGTGAAGTGCAAGCAGGCAAGTTAGCAGGTACAAACACTGACACTAGATCATGCATCAACAGTGTGAACACATTACACAATAGAGCAGTATCTCAGTAGTTGTACAGAGGGAAGAGGGGTCAACATACAAAAAAAGTACTTGTAAATAGTGAAAAAAAAACACTTCCTTTAAAGGAATTTGATAAGAAACCTCTTTTTCTGCACATGGAATATTTTTAAAAAATCACAAAAAGGAATAACCAGTAACTTCAATTTTTTGCCCTTACAATTTCAGTATAAAAAGTAATATGTTCTAGGCCTGAACCTTGAAGGGAGAGCACCCTGATATACTGCTCAGCTGACCTAGCAAGCAACATTTCCCAGTCTGCCATCAGCTCTTACAAACTGAACATACACATATACATACATAGAAACAAGCATTCACATTTACTGTCACCATTTTATATTCTGTCACCAATGTTAAGTTTTTAGATTAATTTTTTTTTTTTTTAGCAATCTATAAAAATTTTTACACAAGCCTCATTTTCCCCACATTCTTTCATTACAATAGTGCAAGGTTTCCGTGAAGGTTTATGATATACAGCAACTTGTGTGCACGCATGCCAGAAATCTTACTTTGACAGGGGGTCCATTTCCCTGGGGTCTGCATCCTCCCTGACCGCTCTCCCTCTGTCTGCCTCTGATTGTCTCCCTTGATTTTCTGTGGGGGGCCAGGCCTCCTTTTGGGGTCCTCCCCGGTTTCTCTCAGCTCCGTACAATGTATAACACTCCAGCACGTTCCGGTTTGGAGTCCTCAGCTCAATGCTGTGATTAAACGTCTGCTCAGACATTTTCTGGAGCTGTGAGGACAGGAAAGTTTTGGCATTCCCCAGAGCACTGAAAGGCAACCCAGTCTTAAAGGACATTTCTGACAATGCTGTCTTGTCAAGGTGGCCGTAATCCAGCGAGCTCATCTGGGACCACTCCAGCTGCTTCCTGATGTCAGTGTCCTTGGGAGCAAAGCTGCTGTCTGCTGAGGCAAGGTCGTATCCGTGGTAGCTGGAGTCCATCCTGGGCAGGTCGGCCATCTTGTCAATGAGTTTCCTCTCTTCTTTGACAACGTTCTCCAGAATTCCTGTGGCCTGCTTCTGAGGATGTTCATTGGTCAGGATGTTGAACACTCTGCTAGCGAGGCCCGATGTATCCTCCTCAAACTGAGGCTCCATAGAGGGAGGCCCCCTCTTCTTCTGGTACTTGGCGATTATTTCCTCCACATCAGTTGCCACATTACTGATTCGAATTTCATCAATCTCTACCTCCAGCTGGTCAGACACAACGTCCGATGTATCGCCACCTTTCTCGGTGTCATCGTTTGACCTTTGACTGGATTTTCCTGATGACTCAAAGCTTTTATCTACAGGGCCTGGACTACCCTCAACACTTTCTGAGTCCGATTTGATTGTCCCTAGAAATCTGCCGCTATCATCGTACCCAAGATCTGCTCCGTGGTCCCACAGTAATTTCTTGCCTCCGCTCCTACTCTCAGTCTCGGACACAAAAGATTTCTCACTGAGTTTGAGACTATCCCTGAGTGCCTCCCTGTCTCCTGAGGCATCCATTGATGTCTCATGATTGAGATGAACAGGCAAACTGTTCTGGATTTCCTGCAAGTCTCTCTGTAGACGTGAGTAATCTAGAGCAGCAGATTCTTCCCGTCTTGGGAGCTCTTTGGTCTCCACATATGACGTCCTCTGTAGGATCTCTTTCACCTTACGATCCAGGGAATCCTCTGATTTCTGGCTGTCCTCTGATCCGTGTCTCGCATGCTCTTTAGCTTCTTTCTTCCTACTGTCCATCTCAGCACCAGAGTTTGTTTCCATGGGAATAGGTTTGAATGTTTTGCTGCTGGGTTCACTGGCTGCAGACACATCTTCATCAGGTCTTACACCGTTGGCGTACTCTGTTCGAGCCAAGAGCTTGGCCACCTCCTCGCCTAGAGACGACCTTAAGCTTACATCAGATGTCATCGACTTTGCTGATCGGGTTAGATCTTCCTGACCTGAATTGCCCAGAGTTGGGCTAGGTGTGGACAGACCGTGATACTGTGACCGGACTGGAGAAAACTTGTACTTTGGAAAATTTTCCCGATCATCCAAACCAAGTGCCTCTTTGTTATATAAGCTCTGATGTAGGGAAGATCCAAGTTCATTAGCACTGCTTAAAAGTTTTGCTACTCTCTGTGATAGTCCATCCTCCCCTCCACTTTGAGACAGCCCCCCATCTGACAATCTCTCCTTCAAACTTGAAGTTGCAGCTACTGACTTTACCCCAGGATCTGAGAACCTTTTTATTGTTGGATTCTCACTATGCAGGTTGCTCAGTAACCTGTCTCTCTCATCGACTGGCAGGTACTCTCCAGTGTCATTCTTTCTGGATTCTGAACCTTTTCTTGACTCATGCACAGGGGCTGGGTCTCGGGAGGATGTCCTCTTGGCGTACAGGCATTCATCAGTTTGACCCAAGGGCTCCGGTCTGGAATATAATTTCTGCTTGGTTTTTGAGTTTGGTTCTGAAGCTTTGCTGTGTCCTGATCGAAGCTGCTCATTGGTCATGGAATCTCTCTCTACTGCTGGAAGCCTTTCTTTAGGTTGGCCTGACTTGTTATCTGAAGAGTACAGAACATAGGAAGCAGACGGCTGTAGATAGTTGAGCTCCTCCTCTCTGTATGAGGACTTCACACTCCCATGTCCGGAGTCTGTAGCACTAGGACTAGATGGGGAATGTCTATTCCTGTCAGGGACATTCCTGGAGAGTTGTTGTGCATAGATTTCATCCAGTTTATCTCCTTTTCTTAATGTTTCTGAATCTGTCATTGAGGCTGTAGTGGTGATAGCTGTTGGCACAGTGGCACTCTCACTGACGTTTGATCTAGGCGTATAATTGTTATCCGATTCAGTGGCATACGGATTCCATTCACAATCAGATAGTCCTGTCGCGGATTCCGGATATCTCGCGTACACTGCCCCTGACACATGTCCTGGATTGTCCCCATCAGAGAGACTGTCGCTCTCTCCGGAGGCCCCTGGGTACTTTGATGGAGAGAAATTCCCTGAGATGAAATCCTTTGAAACCTCAGAGATGGCGGATGTCAGAAACTCTTCAGGGGCACTATGGTGGGGGGAGTCGTCCTCTGATTGTTCCCCGCCAATAGCGTACTGAGACAGACTGAGGTTTCCTGTCAACAAACAATAAATTTACCACATCAACAAAAATATCCTGCTGTAAATTTAATAAGGACAAACCTGTAGTGTTTTTATCCATACTCATTCGAAACATTTCACTTACCCTCAGAGGTTTCTGTTGTTTCGGATTTCCATCCAGACCCTTCATCCGATGATAATCCACGAACTGGGGAAGTCTGACTGGAATCCACATGATGACTGTCATTAGTAGAACCAGTCTGGAAGCAAAAGAGATTAACTGTCAAGACTAATTCTGTCATACTTATTTTGTCATATTAACTGTAAATATCATGAGCATAATTATTTTCCATGGTAGATACAAAAGTATATAAATTTTAAAAAATGAAAAGCTTTTTAAGGTAGAGTTTCTGTTCAAGCTTATATTTGCTTGATACAAAAGTCATCATCTCCTCAATGAATTCATTCTTATTAATATTACCCGATTCATTGGGCCAGAATCAACAGATGATCTGCAATTGCCATCCATATTGTCTGAAATCTTGTAAGCACTGCCTCTGTTGGGATTAACAGTGTCCTTTAACTCCTCCTGTCTATCACAGCTGGGATGATAAGAGTTGCTGCCATCAAATGAGAACTGAGACAGGGATGCTGATTCTAAATCTATGGACACCTGTGAAGACTGGTCAGAATGGAATGACAGTGAACTCCTTGCAGATAAGTTAAAAGTGTGCACTGACTGTGGTTTCTCTTGAAGGTTCAGTCGAGGGACAGGGCCAGGGTTGATGGATGGATGGTATCCGAGCCTGCTGATCTCTCTTGGTCTGTAGGTCTGCTGGGGTAAACTGAGCTGACCTTGTGCTGACCTGGTGAGGAGATTAAGTGTGTCACAGTTCTCCTCGTCCTCCTCCAACCAAGGATCACTTGGGAGTGAAAACCAAACCTAAGGGAATCATTATCTTAAGTAAAATTAATGCTCACAGTGCTGCACAACAAATTTAGTTCTACAAATAAGCTCAGTGCCAATTATAAAATAATTTAAAGCATTAAAAAAAATTAATCTTATTTGCTTCAATATTGGTTAACTCCCTGCATAAACTTCAGATAATGGTCAATGAAAAATAAAATACATGTCATTTGTATGATAATAGATTGAACAAATCATTACAGAATGTAAATAAATAGTTTTTTTCAGTGTAATTTTATAAATATATATCAAAATGGTATTTGTAACTTTAACTCAATATGTAGGTCAGTATTACCAAATAAAAAAGAAATCATGAAATCAAATTATTTCATGGATGATGTAGTGTCAGATCAAAGCACAGCAATCATTTTCATTGTGTGACTTAATTTATTCCTCATATACTGCTTGCTATAAAAATTTCTGAGCAAACATTATCTTCACTGATGTGTGTATATGTACAAGCAAGTACTTGTTACACATTTTTCAACAATTGATCATTTCCTATCTTTAAAATGTTTAACATGAAAATCATATGCATGACACCTTAAAACAACAATTTTTTTTTGTTTCATAAACGCTATAAGTAATAAAAAGAATCGTGGTGTTGTTGTACACTTACAACACAAACCTATGTGAGTAACGATATGTCCACCATAAAAATAGTTTGTAAACTAACAACTGACAGCGGGCAACATGTCTGAACAAGAAATCTACATTGAATTTGATTGGGGGTGTTGCATACGTCTTGAACGTAACATTGAGAGAGTGTATATTTTATGAGTTATAGTTTATGTATGCACCTGTCTGCTTGCCATTTAACGTTGTGATACAACAAAAACGCTAAAGTTTTCCTCTTCTATTATCATTTTGTTTTCGAAAATCGGCCGCCATGTTTTCTTCTCGCGAGATCTTTAAAGGTATACGAGACTTCAATGAAGGAGGGATAATATCAAAACGCGTTTTTTGAAGAGATGGTCATTT
>WFKH01010211.1:1479337-1502911 GCA_016163765.1 Magallana hongkongensis
ATATAAAAGGTTAGATATGATGGCTGATTTTGTTGGCCATCCAGCAACCAACCCCCTTTTTGAAAGTACCAAAAACAGCTGAAAAAGGAGAGAGAGAGAGAGAGAGAGAGAGAGAGAGAGTGAGAGCGTTATAAGTGATAAAACAGAATCCAAATATCAACTTTGTGAATATTTTGATCAACAAAATTAAATATTCATTGGTCAAAGTGCAATATCTAATAACAAACTCTATTATACATGTATCTGTGTATAGTAGGATCATTACACGTGTACGTATTGAATATTGATCATTTAATATCATTTCATCCACGATGATTGAAATTTTAGCTCACTACAGTAATATACCCAACAACAGGGATTTTAATTTACACTATTGGATTGTAATGTAAGTTATTATCGATAAGAAACCGGGCTTCTTTTTAGATATTCCATACGGAAATTAATTTTATGGTAAAAAAAATTGGTATTTCGATGGTTAAATCTAGCTAGAATTTCATATGTTCATCCTTCTGGTTTTTTTAAAAGAACTATACTAAGTTTTATTCCCTAAACTGTCAAAAGAGTAATTATAAGTATGCTGAATAATAGGATCTCTGCATGACTCCTCTTCCTTCTAAAGTCTTGGATTCCTTTTATATATATTGTGTAGACTAGTCTATTATAGCTCATGATTACGTGCATGCATGCATGGTTGATACTTAAAATAAATAGCGATACGACGTCAAAGAATAAACGTCTTTAGGTGACATCAGAAAGTTTGCGATTTCAACGTTGACTGGTTGATGAGAGAACATCATAATTATCACTGTTTTACAAAATAATATAGCTGTGATTCTTGAATATTTTTAATCATATGATAAATATTGTAATTATTCCATTCAGGGTTTCGATCTCTAAGCTGACAAAGTAACAAACTTTGCAACTTCTTAGATCAAAGCAAACCTTTAAATTTGACTTTAAAAAATCCTCAATTAGGCCACACCAATATAATTTCTTGTTCATCAGACCCCACGCGCTCGTTTTTTAAATAAAACTATACAAATAATATTATTATTAATTTCCCGCATCCAGGAAATTCTGCGCTGTTTTCTGTTCTATTTCTGCTCTATTTTCCGCATTTTAAATAGTTTTAATTTATAAATCAGACAGAAATAGAAAAAATATAGCCGTCCGCACAAATTTATTTATGTACCGCCTAAAAAATTTAACTACAAGAAATAATAATTTTATTATTCAATAGCTCGCCCGCTCGTATCTTTCTTCACTGAATGTCCGACGAACAAGAAATTATATTGGTGTGGCCTTAATTGCATTTTTTGAGCATATTAACGGAAACATCGAGGCTATTTGCAAGGTATCGTTTTACTTTTTAAAATCTCAAAAACTTTGGAGCTCCCGATTGCTCCCCCAACCCCCACACCCGTCCCTGGACTTCAACAGGAGTTTGCCCTGAAAATACTTGGGGCCTTAGACGGCCTCTAAACCCCTGCTTCTTAATAAATCCCGCATGAGTACATGTATATACTAACACTAATTTTCCCTCCACCCCTTTTAATTTTTCTAGATCCGCGCCTGTGCTAGGTTGGATTTATATAATGATTGTTACCGTTGCAAGTCTTAACAAGTTAATAGCTGTCAATGTGACAGCAAACCGGGTTTTCTTTTATGTGAACGGTATCCATAATCCATGTCAACCCTGATTTGACAAACATTACCTACCGTATCCGGAAAATTGGAGTACCCTATATACAATATTCTGCAAGAAAATGACTATGTTCAACAGCTGGTATTTTGTCATAAATTAACAAAACTCAAAATCCAAGTAATATGCACACCTCTAATATATGTACAATTAACAGCAAAACAACAATTTCTTATCTTGAAAACTGTAGGAGGAGTTATCCGTACAATTGGGGTACCCTATATGCAATATTTTGCCAAAAAATGAGCAAGTCCGACAGCTGGTATTTTTTTCATAAATAATCAAAAATCAATTTTAACCCAGGTAATATGCACATCGCTGATAAATTACAATTAATCTGCAAAACAACAACTTTCTATCTTGAAAACTGTAGGAGGAGTTATCCGTACAATAGCGGTACCCTAAATGCAATATTTTGCCAAAAAATGAGCAATTTCGACAGCTGGTATTTTTTTCAGAAATCATCAGAAATCAAAACCCTAGCAATATGCAGACCTCTGGTATATGTACAATTGATCTGCAAAATAACAACCTCCTATCTTGAAAACTGTAGGAGGAGTTATCCGTACAATAGGGGTACCCTATATGCAATATTGTGCCAAAAAATGACTAAGTTCAACAGCTGGTATTTTTTTCAGAAATCATCAGAAATCAAAATCCTATGTAGTAGTTGGGGCTATATGGACGGTGGATATCGGCCTGGGTAGCTCAGTGGTAGAGCTCCTGACTAGAGTTGCAGGGGTCCCAGGTTCGATTCCCGGTCTAGCCATATGTTTTCAATACCGGTATTCCTCCTTTCCTATTACATTTGGTGCCGTGACCTGCCCCTGGAACTGACAGGTTAAGTCCTGCCAGGGGAGAACCTGGGGTGATCTTCGAGGGCCAGATCTTTTCTTCTAAATTTTGTATTTGACACCAAAGCTTAGTCGGTTCTGATTTATGGCCATTATTGCTCAGGTGAGCAATGTGGCCCCTGGACCTCTTGTGTTACTTGTTTGCATTTCAGACATTCTTTATATTAAATTTTACATACACATATGTTACAATGGTCATAAGGCTGCATTTTTTTCCCACAGTACAATTTATATCACTGCACATTAATTTAACTGTTGTCACAGTACAATTTATATCACTGCACATTAATTTAACTGTGTTGTCACAGTACAATTTATATCACTGCACATTAATTTAACTGTTGTAAGACTTTGATCCTAAATCTATTATAATAATTGATGGAATATACTTATATCTAACAGAAATATATCAAATTGTTTTAAAGAAAAATTTTACATTCATTTAAATGACTGTAAAAAATGGTCTGTCATAAATATGATTTTATTTCAAATTGGCTTTAAATAAATGAACATGAAAAACTCAATCTTGAAAATGAATACTTCTTCTAGCATATGCAGAGTTTTCCACAAAGATCTAAGTCCATCAAGAATATGCACAATAATCATGACAGGCTGTCCTGTTCAGACCATGACCTGGTGACCTTGAGTTTCCCTGTTGTCAAGGTCATCATGTGTCAGGGTTCATGACCCTTCTGCCCATTCACTTTCATCTGTTTTGAACAAAAAAAACTTGCTATGTTTTTTACAAAATTTATTTAAAGAGTAACATTTTCTAAACAGGTCAAAATGATAATTATTCCATTTACAAGGTATATCTGATTTGTGATACAAGATATTGCTGACAAAGTGAAAGCCCAGTAGTAACTAAAGTCATTCAGGAACAAATCTTGTTAAAATGTTTGTAACATAGTTCTCATTACACATTTAAAAATAGTAATCCAATTAAAATGAACAGCTATGTAAATTGAGGGGGAATACACACTGAAATCTTAAACTAAATACTACATCTTCTATATTCTGTGTCACACCGATGATCAAGGAAATACACAGACATGATTATGCACCACATTGCTAATAGGAACAAATTTAAACACACATTTATTTAAAACATTGTTGGCTGTAAGTCTATGGAGTCTCCCCAGATCTCAGTCCAATCCACACAACCTTATAAAAGACAAGACCTACTTTTACACTACGCCCTTTCACTGGTATTAATTCACATTGATCCTAACAAAGAGAACATACATAACCTGCACCACACATAGCACCAAGTCTCTACAGCGTGGCCTTAAATCTCCCCATCAGGAGACGCAAAAGAAAACAAGAAAAATATTAAAAGTTCAACGACATATTTATTTTTGAATACGTTGGAATAATTTTGTTTTAATGAGTTCCATTTGTCAGTGGCCATAACACTGATGATTATATTTATAGCGGTAAAGTAATTAATTAACATTAGTCAAAGCTATCAAATCCATTAATATTACCACAGATAGCGAAAGATAATCATTAACAAATAAAAGGAATCAATTTTTATGTGCAATAAAAAATTAATCACTATTTTGTGTCACAGAAAGCAGAAAACATCAAGTCATTAATTTAACAGATTCAGATAACACGATTGGAGTACAGTTGTACTCGGCACATTTTACGCTGTTTGGATTTTCTGATGAGACAACATTTGAGCATTTGACATAAATAACAGATAAACAAGTAAACAGATGTAACAATAACAAACAAACGTCACGTTTCTGACACACAATGCCTCCAGAAGAAGGCAACTCTTTCCATCACTCACCACAACAAGTGGTAAATAAATTCTAATTACCGGTAATAGAATGAAATGAGGCAAATGTCAATCACAAATATAAACCGGAATCTTCATGTCTAACAAAACAATGAACATATAAATCGCAACATCTTTCACAATTCTTCCAGAAAAAAAATTCATGATATAATCCTTCCAACAGAATGTATTTTGATTCAAGACACTGTATTAAGCATATCCCCTGATATTTTTTACTGATATTTTAAAAAAAAAGGAAAAAGAAAAACAGCAACATCTATTCACACAGACAGAATATTGAAGTCGATACAGTAAATGCATCAAATTTAACAGATCTAACCAACAAAAACAAGTTCACACAGGTTTGTCAAACAGAAGTTGTCCGTTCTGTGAGACAGGACCATCCAACACAAGACGTGTCCTGAAGTCAACAGTCTCCAAACTTAGGATACAGTCAGACAACTCATCCAGCAACAGAAAATGTCTGGCCTATGGGACAGAAAGTGTCATCTACGGACCGGGAGAAATGCCCACGTGTTATCTCATGATGACATTCGGTACAGACTGTACACACATTACATGTACACACAGACTGTATAGGCTGTACGCAGACTGTACATACCACTTGTACACTAAAGGTGCTCTCCAATGGAAAAAGGATTTTTTTTTGTACAACAAATTTATTACAACAGTATAAATATGTACATTTAGCACTGATAACATCATAACTAAAAAATTACAAACAAAATGAATTCAAACTGTGTACAAAGAATATTGTTTACACTGTAGATTCAGGGACCATGAAAACAATGGTCCTCCCCCTCTCTCTCTGTGTATTGCACATTTATCTATCTACAGTATATTATATATATATACATATATACAATGTACCTTTGAATACAAGCCTAAGATATATCTTAATAAGATAAAATAATGACTGTACAGAATTCTATACTCTCTATCGTTACAAATCATTAAAGGCTATTTAGATAGCTTTTGTTTCGTACATTAAAGCACTTCACTCATGGAAGTAATATGGCATGCTGAGAATATGCACACAAACAAATTAGGAACAACAAGAAACTAAATACACTAGGAAAATGTGCACCAATTCTATGAGACCTGTAAATATACACATCTACACAGCACTGTTTGGTAAAGGAATTTACCAGCGGCCAGATTGTCTCTTTGCCAATCACACTGCCGCTTCGTCGTCACTGGGATAACACAACCTGATCATGAATGCCTTATTATGCTTAGTTCATGCGACAAGATTCAAGTATGTTCATTCTGCACTCGTGATTTCTTGGAACTGTCCAAGCCTCCTTTTGGGTCACCGGCTTCCACTTTGGCAATGACTGTATTGACGTATTCTGTAGTATTCCCTGCCACTTGAATTGCTGGAAAAAGATGGAAAATTAGTAGCAAACAAAAGTAAACAGTAAATCTATTAAATTTGAATCTTTGATGATTTTTCAGTGCTACACTTTAACAAACACATGGAAAATACTTACTCAAGTTTTCCTTGACCAGATTCTGTAGTCGGGTTGAGAACTTGAGTTGTGGCCCTTTCTTGACGATGAAGTTGTGGAGATCCTCTTTAATGGTGTCTATTACGTTCAACAGCTGCTTGTGTTCTATGTCCAACCCATACAGCTTCACCTTGTTGGCTTCGTGTTGGGCCTTCTTCTTTAATCTGCAGGCTCTGTAAGGAAAAGGAACTTGATATAAGTTTTGATGTTCAATCATCATTGATCACTAATTATCAGAGAAATGTTTTGATTTCTGGTTCCCTGACAATTACCTTGAAGCCAGTTTGTTTTTCTCCTTCTTGGACTTGTTCCTCGTGGACACAGGGAGTTCACTAAGTGGTGCAAAGCTGTTGATCTGTTTGTTAAGCTTTTTGATCTGAGCCCCAATCTGGACAAGTTTTTTGGGATTAGGTGAGACGTCGTTTCCGTCCCCTTTACGAGCTTTTCCTCCATGACGAATAGTCGTTCCAAGCTGAGAGGCCGAGGAAGAATCAAAGACTGGATCCTCGAAATCCTGGACTTTGTGTGGGTTTTCCTCCATCCCAAACTTTACCCGCTTTCCCTTGGGACCCTTGGACTGGATGTTGTACTGCCAGAAGTACTGATCTTTCCGATGTTGGCGGGACTCGCGAGATGATCTCCCAGCATTCCATTCTTCCTGACTTCCTTCTGAGTCTACAAGTCAAAATTACATCTATATTCAGTGGTATCTTTTAACTTTAATTTTTCCATAAATTATAACAACCATGTTTTGAAATGTTTTTTGAAATATTGTTAGAAATGTCATTCACACAAAATAACAGTAAACATTTTGGATTCATTTGGTATAAATGCACCAGTATCCATTTTTTTTTGTTTAAAGAAAAGAAATGCATATTATCATTACCACACATAAACATGTTTTTGTTTTTTATTAATGGGCATGACCTACTTTAGATAAAAATAAATTTGTTACCTGAGTCTGAGAAATCATTGACATCGGAGTCAGAATCAGAGTCCTCAAAGGAAGGAGCAGAGCTGGTGGAATCTGAGAAAAAAATCAGCAGAAAATAAACGATTAGTTACCAAAAATCATAGAAATTGTCTAATCAATGCAGGTAGGCAGACAATGCTAGCAGTAAAGCAGGCATCAATCTCCGTACTAAATTTCTCATTTTAACTTTAATCTTCTAACCACAACAATGTCACACACAGTTAAACAAAGGTAGCATTGTTTTCCTTTTAACTCATACTCCATCTACGAAGCAGAAATTTGTCCTTAATTTAGAACAAAATGGAGGGCCCATTCCTGTTAAAAATAGTAACTCTACTACTGATTAGATTATACGGGTCTCTATGTCACTTATTTAGTTAATTAATTGTATTTTAACTCCTAACACCGCGGGTAATCAATTTTTTACTAGTTCTGATGAACCCAATCTATGTACCGTCAGTGGAGACTGGTATACTTACATAAACACTGAACATTTGTCAAGTATACAACAACTAAACTAGTGACACAATGTTTACAAGATTTACCTCCTAACATCTGCCGAGGGGGACAACAAGGCAGGGGCCTAATATCCAGAAACTAGGGAAAAATCCAGGTCGGACAGCATGTTTATGCTTTCGCTTTAAAGCCAGACAGAACTGGATAGTTGTTTACTACAAATAGCACACAGATACGGCCTTGGGAATGTTTTTAGACATTGGGAGATTATTTTTTTGTATCAATGGGGTTTAAAAGCGGGAACCATGACTCAGTTTGTGGAGATAGGTATAAAAATTGGGGGGGGGGATAGGGGCATCAATTCGAATTTGAATTAAATTGTTATATCTGAGAATGAAATATACATTCATTATGGACAGACTCTGTCTAATTCACAGTCTTTTATTGTTTTAGCCCATGCAGTCCCATCACTATCCATAAACTCAGTTTTACAACATTTTATGATTATTTACAGAAAATGAAATTATTCAAATTAATTCACAGTTTGTGTTCACAATGAACTTTATGTTCAGAGGACACACCCTAATATTTAGCACATTTTTATCTGCATGCCCAAAAAAGGAACATATATATAACATCTACTGATGCTATTATTAATTTTCTAAAATAATAAAAAGTGACAGCGTCTTGCAAGTGATTATGATGTCATCACACCTATAGTATTGCCGTCAACACAGACTATTTAGAATCAATAGAAGGAGTGGGCTATAACTTTTCCACAGTACGTTTTATATTGGTTTGATTTACACATGAGACCAGTGTATTTCCTACGTGACTTTATATTGCTTTGATTTACACATGAGACCAGTGTATTTCCTATGTGACTTTATATTGCTTTGATTTACAGCATTTCCTACATACATGACGTACATAGCTCTACCCTAGCTTATGTTCTAAACCTAATCTGCAATAAAATTATTAATGAAATCTGAGCAAAAACTAAATTCAGAAATAATGGTAAAACATTTGTAGATTGTAGAATTTTCATGAAGCATTTTAATTCAACCCAATATGGTCATTCAAGTCAAAATTTTCTGATTCAATAAGCAAGTTTTCATTTACTCTTGATTTAGCATTTCAAACTTTTTGTGATTTCAACACAAATTTGAGCTTTAGAGTTCTAATGGTTAGCAGGCCCTCCACTTTCTGTGGGGGTGGGTGGTGGGGGTGAATGGCAATTCTCCATAAAGACAGTAAAATCATTAAATAGTTACTCACCAAGACTCTGGCGTTTACACTTGGACCGGCAGGGAGCGTGCTTCTCCTCTGGGTACAACAGCTGTTTGATCTCCTCCCACTTTTTATCCACAGAATTAGATTCCTCCTCAGGAAACGTTGCCAGTTTCCGTTTTCCTGGACTAAGCTGTGAGGGAGTTGAGGTGGCTACAGAGTTTTCCATGGTTGTCACGGTAACAGGTCGAATTGACCTTGACAAGAGTTCATGGAGTTGTGAGGACTCTATGGTGGATTTCTGAGGGTGTTTGTTGGAGTAGGAGGACGCACTAGAGTGTCTGAGCCGGTGACTCGGAAGAGGCTGTCGCTGATAGCTGGGCTTAATGTCACCAGAAAACACGGGCTTGTTATCCTGTGTAGGAGATGTAGTAGTCCATGTTCTGGACATCTCACTGGCTGAATTACTACGGCCACGATCGCTGGAATTTTGTTTGAGTTCACTGACCGCACTGCTGTTTTCCCCGTTTGTGAAGGACTGCTGAGCTGCAGAGAGCAGCAGGTCTAGCTGCTGCATGTTTTCAGGGGATATGTAATCTGTGATGCTGCTAATGTCCATCATAGTATTTTCCTCTGAGGTGACCGTGTTCAATTCAGCCAAGGTTGGTTCGAATTCCTCTGATTTGACTAGATTTGAGCTGGATGACTGATTGGCGGCGTTGTTCACCCAAGAACTGTCAGAGAATGTTCCAGTAGCATTGCTTGTGGTTGTCACCGTGCTCCCTCCACTGACGGGCATTGAAATGTCACACGAATTCTCGTACTGTGATTTAAGCTCGAACGGCTCCTCATTAAGGAGGCTCGTCATACTTCCATTACAGGAAGTGTCACTGAAACTCTGCATGTCATTTTTCTCCTGTTCGTACATGTATAGAGAGTTTGGACTAGACGCGAATATCGTAGAGTCCATCATGTTAACTTCCCCACTAACGGTGTGGTCATACAGTGGGCCATTAGAGTATTCACCACTCAAAAAATCCATGTCTCCTCTGGGCTAGAAACAAAACCAAAATAAAGTTCACTGATAGATATACCGGTATATAATATACAGAGATAAAGTTCCTACTCAAGGTTTCTGGGAGTACAACGGGTTCACCTGCTATTTAAATAGTAAAGGGGGGAGCAAACTCGGTACAGAAGAACCCTCAAAACAATAGTTATAAATTAAATCTACTTAAAGTATGATATTTGGAGTCACTGAACTTAGAAACATTTTGTCAAACAGCTGATTGTTTACCAATTAGTACTAAGCATTAGCTGTGGGTTTATTGAACTCTCGGGGACAGGGCCTCATTCTAGGTCAATGACCATCTCACGAACCCCCGCTCAGGACAACAACCTCTTGACATCAATATTAAACCAGAGATGTAAACAATCAAATCAGCGAGTTTTTCAGGATTTTTACCGGCTTGGTTCATTTTAAATTATTCGGTAAGTTTTTCCAACAATTTGTAATCATCTATTGAAATTTTACATTAATATTTTCCAATAATCATGATAATGAAGCCATTTCCTAGCATTTTTATAATGTTGTGACTTCCTCCCAATAGATTTGCCACGTTTGAATAAATTAGTGGGTTTCGAGTTTAGCGGGGCAAATTTGATCTGACGTAAGATGACGTAGTTAACCTATCTGTACTTAGATTGCCCGTTAACCTCCATGGATCTGACCTTATGACATTGTACTGATTTTGACATTGTAGCACTTAATATGTTAACTAACACTACTGCACTGAACACAGAAATTATAACAACATCTACACATTCCTTTAGAAATGGAAACACATGCTCGGAGTGTATAATTTCAGTGGTACCCCCTATCACGCCTATTAACAAAATACATACTATACCAATCTGTATCCTATAAAACTACAATTCCCCAAAAATTTCAGAAAAGATTGTCTATCCCTGCATTTAACTTATTGGGGTAGGAGGAGGTGATCTATTCAAAAACAGATTCCGAGAATATCAGCATTATCTACTTCCTAGTACAAGACTAAACTGAAAGTTCATAATAGGACAATAAGGATCAAGGCCCTTGTGGCATAACAAAATAAACACAAGCCAAAACAAATTCCAAGTTAATTAGAGATGCACGCAATGTACATTCAGGGCTCTAGGCATAAAATCTACAATCGATTTCTAGTTACATGAAAAAAATTAACACGTTTAGAAAAGGTAGACACTGAAACAGAGGTGTTAATTAGTGTGTATTAATTAATATGGTTTCAACATGTTCATCATTTAATCTGTACAGCAGATTTGTCTGGTACTATAATCAATCGAATGATTAACTGCATGAAGCTTTTAAAAGAATTTGATAAACATGCAAGTACCATTACCCACAGAGAGTTATGTACCTTGGAAGTGCCCGGTTTGGCCCCGACTGTCATGAGCTGTAGGGGCGTGACAAGTGAATGTTGCCTGGACAGGACCGGGCGATGTAACCACGACGACCCAGGTGCACCAGGGACTGCCTTCCCGGGCGGTGGCTTTAGCGGTATTGTAAGGTGTAGGTTGTTGTGCCGTGAGGCAATACGGTGCACCCCGGGGCTGATTTTGGGGGCAGTGACAGAGGATCGGTATAGGTTATGCGACAGACAAGTTCCTCTGTAAACAGGTGCCCTCAGTTCTTTGCAGTGGTATGTATACAGGGGCAGACTTTGTCGGGTCAGTACACTACAATATTCAACAACAGTAACTTACTTGATAAGCAGAAAGGAATGTTATTATGTCCATTTTAAATCTACAAAGTGTATAAAATATATATATACAGTAAATATCACATTGCTACAGAAAAATGAATGGGTTTGTTTCATGATGAACTTGGCTATAGAGCAGCATTAGTGTGTGTTTTAAATGGTTTCATCCCAATATAATATTTACTGTTGGTGTCATAATTCCATGCAAAACAAATCTTTCTTAATTTTCCGTCCATACAAAATGTTGTGTTTTTTTTGCATTTGCATCACCTCCAACTCTCAATAAGGAATTTTAGTAAAAAAAATTGCTTTCCAACTTTGCCATCTCCACTTGAAAAATTCTGCTTTATAGCAAGCAAAACAATGAAACATCTCCAAATTCAAGCAAAAACTTCCTACAAAAGGAAACATTCACTTACTTCGTACGTGCTTCTCTACCCGTTACACATTTAAATAATGCAGTAAACAAGCTCGACAGCCCTTTTATAACATACCAACAGTCTATTTTTAGCACAAGGGAATTTTCCAGAACAAATAGCTTTATCTAGGTCAACCAAGATCAAAACAGCTTTACAACTCATTAATAGAATACCCTTCGACCAATCAAAACAGGTGGGGTAGTGCCCCTCCCCTTATATCTGACCTTTGAACTTTGTTGCAAACAGATCTCCGATATTTTAGTCTCGAAGCTTCCATGTCAGTCACGTGTGGATCTCTCACACACCAAAGTGGAAATAATGCAAACTAACACATTCCTTGTCATTTACATTTAAGTCACATTTCTGGTCACGTTTAGAGTCGTAATCAAAACAAAACACTTAAATTTTATTTTTAATCATAAATTTGGTAAATAACAAACAACTGCATTGACCTTGATATCTAGGGCACCCAGTGTTGCTATGAATGTTGCTCAGTGTTAAAAACATATGCTTAACCTCCGTAACAGAGACATAGAATACTTTTGGGACAAACAATGCGCATATCGACCAGGAAAAACATCATTCACAGGACACAAATAAAATGCAAATCACCTTGAAACCGTCCAGGAAAATAACTTTAGGACAACAAAGTGCAGAGTTGTACAATATCAAGTTACAAGTAAACAACAGACTCAGCACAATTTGTTCAGCAGAGCCCCTTGGGTTAGTCCCCGTGCCAACTTGCATTAGATATTCCAAACGACACGCCCATACAAGTCTGATTTAGCATATACCTAAGGATTGGATCATATCATGAGCTCCTTGAAATTATCAGTCTAACTAGTGGCCTGCATGGTTGATGATATCAAAATCAGATACAGCTGGTATATTCTCTATATGGAATGAATGCCGAAAATAAATTTTAAATTTGACCTATTTGCATATTGGGCATGGTTCGACAGTTTAAATGTACATTACACATCCTATGTTCACGCATGGCTGAGCATGACAGTTCTCAGTACTCAGGTGATGGATCACCTCAGTTGGCTAAGAAGTTATTCAAAAATGAAATTCATTGATCTATTTCTGGCAATCTCACAAAGAAATTGAGAATTACCATGATGCATTAATTTGTTGCCTGTCTCTGCATGCAGTCTGAGAATTATCCCAGCAACACCTGCTCTTGGTGTTACAGTGACTAAAGGATGCTGCAATCGCAACTTCCCAGGCCTTTCTGACAAGCGGAAAACAACCTCAGCATCCATGACAACCCTCCTTTTTATAAATCCTGATTTAAACATAGGGCAGTGTATTATCTGTTGAGATTTGAGCAGCTAAGCTTGATTAAAATCAATGATATACCCTAAAATACACCATAGAAGAGATATTCAAGGTTGTCTTCACTCTTGACAATATTTGAACTAATGGGAAGCGACTCCATTTTGTACAAAAAGTTTAACAATGTTTCAAAATTGTGAATATATTTGAGATGATCTGAACTCTGCCAGAGAGACCCAAGGAGGTGCGATTGAAGGATGCTGGTCAGAAATGATGGTAATTACATTAGCGGCAGGGTTGTCTCTAAGACCCGGGGGGCGGGGAATAGCCCCGCCTAAAATGACACAATTATCCGGCTATTATTGCATTTCAAACACAATCTAGCTATAAGCTAGACCCCCAGACCCCCCTTCTACTTTTATATTTTTTCCTTCTACTTCAATTTTTAGAGACAACCCTGATTAGCGGGGTTATAGGTCATTAATGATAGGGTCAAACGTCATTGCTTGGCAAGGTTGTATGTGTCCATGGTACTGTGAGAACCAATATTTATTCCCAAAGATTTATTTCATGATTCTCCTGTAAAACTAAATTTTGCAACCAAGCCATTTGTCAATGATCTTTCATTAACAAATTTGCGGTGAGAATTATTGGCAATGACAAAGTTTCCTATGAACCTCGCAGTCTTTTTGACGTGAATAAAATCAAGTTTACAGTGATTGCTCAGCAAATTGTAAAAAATCTATGAAAATGAATGATGAGGACATCTATACTGCCGTTTACGGGGACAGAATTGCTACCATTCCCCCCCCCCCCCCCCCCAACCCCCCACCCAGTCACAGGATGGATAAACTTATCTACATGATTTATATTTATAAATACCTAGCTTTAAGGATTAGTTTCCATCAATTTCTCTGTGTGATGACTAACAAAGTAAGTATGTGGACATCAGTTGACTCCTGATATTAGGGATTGTTCAATTAACACATCTCAATATTTCATTACATGACTCATCCAGACAATAAAATAGAACATGTTTGCTATTTTGCACATAACTCTTAATTATGTTTTTGAGTAATCTTTCTAAATTTAGATTGTCAACAGGGTCAAGGTCACAGGAGTCAACAAAATATGAATATCAATTATCATCACTGAATTAATTAATATTATATATTTACTCATTTTTAAAAATATATTTCAAATTTCTCATAAAATTTCCTAAAGAGGAATTCAGTGATAGGAAGGGAATTTTTCAGCCAGAAAACAGAATATCTAGAGAATATAAACTTCATGCATATTTTTTTCTTTTTGCAGTTATTTTATGGTATGTGGTGGGTTGAGGTAACTTTAACATAACACTAATTGAATCAATGCTTCCCTCTGAAAAAAAATATTCATAACTTCAAATCTCTTCTATTTGTTGATGTCAAAAAAAAGGGGAAACCAAAAAATAAAAGGGGTCATTTTAACCAAAACATGATATAATCCTTCCTTAATTTGTAACAAACAAGGAAAAAGGTCTTCTTTTATAATAAATTTCTCATCAGATCCCTTAAATCTTATATTAAAACTGGCAGTGCAGGCATTAAATCAAATAACCCAATAACTGTGACCTTTTGTATTAATTTAGAAAAAATCATTTTTACATTCCATCTTATTTAAGCAAAATGTCAAACCAATTAAAGATTAGGTTGTTAATGAAAGAAGATAAATAATGATAATTCTCTAATGGTTCTACCCTAATAAATGATTATTAAGTAACAAACCATGGGCAAAAAATAATGGAAGTAACATACTAACGCACCCACAACTTGCAGGGCTGTGATTGGATGTACATAGCTAAGGCCGGAAGATGATCTGAAACACGTGCCTGTCTGCCTAGTGTGGTGTGACAGACCTAGTTGTAAAACTGACATAGATCTATACAAGCATGGTAGGGAATGCCCCGCATAATCCTCATTAAGAAACGTAACAACACCAAAAAAATGGGTGTGGTAGCCTAACACTTCAACCTTTAATTGTTGAATTTGCAAATTATATCTTAAAACTTAGTCTCTTTTCTTATTACCAAACCATCACAGTTTAAGCTGGTGCACCAAAAAAACCCATCAAGAATAAATTTCAATAAATCAGAAAGCTAGTGCAGTGTAAGTGCTGTAAAAGGTCTAGAAAAAGTCAGAAAGGAAACTCCAATACCTCAATTGATATATAGTATTCTCTGTTTCAATGAATAATTAGAATTCAACACTTCTATTATGAACTATAGTAATCAATTAAACAAATATATGCAGTGTAGTAGACCTAAAAATAAAAATAGAGTTGACAAGACAGAAAGTTTGATAAAATAAGATAATTACATTACTACAGTATAGATATATTATTATTATCATCCATATGTACTTTTTTAAATCTGAAAATAAAAGATGGGTAAAATAGAAATATCCAAAAGATTTAAATTACCCATCGGGTGGTGGAAAAGAGTTCCATCTTTCCAGAGTTCGCATGCACTGCGTCCGAGAAATCGGAGGAGCGGACCCCGCGGGCGCGGGAACACGTGAGTGGAGTCCATTGCTTCCTCCAACCCTCACACCCAAGTCCATGCAAGTCGCACCAACAGGTGAATTGGCGACCATGTCATTCAATATTTCTTATTCACTACACTATCTAACCACTTGCTCCTTCACGCGAGTCAAATGAAACTGAATGAAATCAATTGCTGACGGGTGCGAATATGGCGAGCTCAGATACACACATCGTGTGCTTCAGGGAAGCTTCCCTATACTGATTTGAGCTCTGACGTATGTTGGTCCTGTGACATCACAAAACAGGTGACATTTTTTTTACCATTACAGCTGGAACATAAACAATCTTGCCCGCGGGTGGCGGAGTGTGGAGCTCTCTAGCTCTGTCATACGTCAACGTGACAGTTCAAAGGTCATGAACGTGATCAAAAACGTGATTGAAGCATTTTGTCCACGTTTTGTTGTAAACAAAAAAATTGATGTCTTTAGCATACAAAACGCATATATTAAGAAAAAAAACACAAATTGAGAGCTGGGATCTCATAAACATTTCATCATATCCTGTTACTTACACCCAAGGTGCTTAACCCTGTGAACGTTACAAAACTACAAATGAAAAATTAAACTATACAAATATTCACTTACCGTCAAAATTGTAGTCCAGCATATTTCCAATATCGTTATGTTGTGAAATTACGCACTGTCAGTTTGATATTTCACGATATAATAATAGTTTTGGATACTTTTTCCTCGATGTTTACAACATTTTCTTTAACCATCATGGCGATTGTTTTGGTTCTATAGAAAGTACGGGAAACTCAGTCAGTTGCTCGTGACTGATGATGTCATTGAAATTCTGACCAATCAATTCAGAGTAAAACGCGCCCACCATAGGGAGAGATGATGGAAGGTGTCAGAATATGAAAGATGGAAATTGTATAATAATATAAGTTCATGAAAACTTTTCAGCAGTACATACAAGGTATACTGTATGAGATATGAATACATCAATAAAATATGTTTTGCAAGATCATGATGAAATAAAGTAAATTTAAACAGTTTAACGTTACTTTAAAAAAAATGTACAAATGGGATGAATCAAATTTTTACGACCGAAATAGGTACTGTAAAAATTTTTACTCAATAAATCACACAATTGGCAGGGAAATAGTATACTTTTGGAGTCGTCTAATTTTTTGATGCAGAACTATATTAACAGATAACGTTAGATCTACGTACGTTAGTCAAAATAAGGATGTTTTAAATTAAAAAAAAAAAAAAACAAACAATAATAGCTAATTTATAAATATAATAAACTTATAATAATGCACAGTCATGATTGGGCTACGAACACCATTAAAACTTCTGAGATGTACCCTTTTTGATTGACGAATCTAAAAATACATGTGACGTCAGGTTTTGTTTTGATAGTTGGAGGTCACACAAATGATGACGCTAAATGCAGGTTCTAGAAGAAACCAGAACGCCTGGTCACCAGATTCAACAAAGCACCACCAATCACAAAACAATAATTATTTTGGACGAGTTATTTAGGAAGAAAACATGTTATTTGTGAACAAACAAGTCAATTTACATCAAATTAATCAGACAAAATAAATTAAAAATATTTAAAAACAACTTAATCAAGATCAACAACTCTTGTCAACATAATTACAATTTTAAAACTGAAACATTTGTCAGAGAGAAAAGTGATGACAACAGTTAATTTTTTTTTTCGTTCTAAGAACTAATTTATCCATATTTCCAACAAATCCTACACTGAGTTGAAATGTGTATGTTATTAATAATAAATAACCTTTCTGCAATTATAGGTACATTCGCCTATCAGAAAGCTGTGATAAAACATCACAAAGCGCTGAATTTTATATAAACTTACTCAATCATCGCGGTTAGTCTGGATGTTTAAATGGTGATGCCAACCGATTTTTCTGAAAATATCTCAACTGCACATGTATATCAACATGTATGAAAATTTAAAGGTCATATGAAACGATATCCTGACCATATTGAGTTATATACTGGGATGAGTTTATAAGTGTCTATTTAATAAGACTGGCATTGTTTTTTGGATATTTTTTGCAAAATGTCAGCGCCACAGTCGATCAAAATCACTTTTAAAAGGAACATTGACTTACGCGGCTTACCTCCCTTGCTTATGACGTCAGTAAGACCCAATGGCCTTATAAAAAGCTCTGTAGTACAAATATCCACGTCATTTTGCAGTATTTTAAAAGAAAAAAAATACTATTTTATATAAAAACTTATATAATTATACAATAATCAACCACGGCAGTATATTTTCTCTCAAGAAATTAAATCGTATGCTTTTATATTTGATAGCGTGTACATATTCAGTTTAGAGACTGCATGGAGAATGAATGATTTTCTTCATAGAACTACATGCAAGTATAATATAATTTTAATATATGCATGTATATATGTTTTATTTCAATTTGTTTTAATGAAATTGTCAAATTCAAAAATAACTGATCGTTTTTTAATTCCCATTTGCACGTTCATGCAATTCATAATGAGTTTTTTTCTAAATACCTTATAGGCAACATGCTGCCTCATTCGCTTCACGATTAAATTGTTTGTTTCGTTTTCAAATTCACAAATATGTATGTTACTATTTAATTATTTTTAGTCTAAGAGAAATTTCTTCAAATGTTTTGATTTTGAAACGTGTACTTGTATGTGCGGTGTTTTGATTTTAGAACGTGTATGTGCGGTGTTTACTCACAGATCCCTTCTATCTCCCTTTCTTCCGCAATATTTTCTTTCGTTCTTTTATTATTATTGATGCTTGCTCTTAATAAAATCTGTTGATTATATACACATTCGTTCACATTTATTTTTATCAAACAACCGATTTATTTTACCGGTACATTTCTAAATCCTTATATGCCATATTTCCGCGATCTAATTTAATAAGACGTTAATACACGTGTACACGAAGTATTTTCTAAAGATATTGCTACATGTATATACCAATAAGCCAGATTAATTAGAATTTATCAATAGATCTAATTTTAAAATAAAATTTAAGAATATTTTTGCGGCATTTTACAGCAGCTTTTAAATACAAACTATACACAATGCCTCAAACATTTTCATTGGCCTGCCTTATGCTTTTTCATGTGACAAAATAAATCAAATGAATTAAAATGCTTTAATTCTCTTTAAATGTAGCTCAATCATTATACGTATCGAAGAAGAAAAGGATGTTTCTGTTTCAAAAGGATTAGGATAATTCATTAATCAGCTGTTAATGTTGGAGCATTCTTTCGTTAAATTTTCACTGCAGTACGGGATCTTCATCGTGATATTACTCTGGTGAAAAGCTGATAGTTTTATTCATTAACGACCAATTAAAACTAAGTCATCTGTACAACGAAATCAGATGATCTCATCTGAAAAGAAAGACACGTTCATATATGCAAAAATTACTAAAATCAAATAGATAAACTACTGTAAAATTACACTAGTTTAATGCATTTTTTACATCGGTGAATCTGTGTGACGTCAGAAATCCACAAAATCAAGAACGATAAGCGGGGAAAATTTTTTTCAGGTGCTGAGTTTTCACGGTTATTTCTCAGTAATGCAAAGGCAAAAAAAATCTTACTACACGTATTTTGACATTCGTTCATACCAAGCTTTATATTTATGAAAGAAAATCATTGTGTTAAAAATCGTTTCATATGACCTTTAAGCAAGAATTTTTGTGCATGCGAGGGAAAAGGGTTTTTAAAAAAATGTTTAAAAATGGAGCTATTTTCATAATTTCCAACTTTCGTTAAAAAAATCAAACTGCTAATTTCCATTAAGACTTGAAAAACTTATCTTTTTACCCAAATATCCTTATATAAGTATACGAAATAAAATCTCTCACCATAAGGTAATTTATGTAAGGCATTCCCCCACGAAATCAAATTATAGACTCAAAGAATACTATGGTTTCGCATACTGTTTGCAATCGTATGTGTTATGTGTTATTGTCACAATGACCGGGCTCTCTGATCAGTGATAACAAAACCAATTCTATATACAATAAAATATTTATATACAATATTTACAAACACATAAAAAATCAGCAATATACGACGCGAGACGGTCCATCGCCTTCAGCCACCATCATCTCGTCTCCGCCAAATCACCACGCTACCCTAAGTCATTGTCCACTGTGTCCACTGTGTCCACTAGTCCACTACTTTACCTTCTGCTCCATGTAATCCTCAAACTCCGGAAACTCTTCCGGTCGTCCACCATAGGCCGTCAGTCACCATCAACACCTCTCAGGCAAATACACAGAGCCTCGTCCATGCATAAAATGAGACTAACCCTCGGGAACCTTTAACAATAATGCTTACATAAGTATAATGTATTAAAGACCCTAACCGGTCTCCGTACAATACATTAAAACAGATTGAATTCTCGACACTTAGAAATATGTTTACACACCGTAGCGAACGGCACAGGTAGCTAACCTACACCATGTACTAAATATCTATACCTAACATGACACTATTGGACTATAATGCACAAATATTGCGACATACTCGTGGCACTGTTAAACATACAACGCTAAGGTAACATTCACGTGTCAATTCTTATCCGCTATTTATAGTAATACGAAGAAGCACTATTATAAGCTTTAAGATTTACAAAAATGAAAATGAATGAATAAAAGCAAACTTACCCCGTCTGGAGATTTAGTTACCAGGCTAAACTATACGTGGTCAGATCCGATGCCAAAACTGAAAAACATGAGGCTCCATACGGGATAAAAAAAATGTCTATCAAAACAGGGGGGGGGGGGGGGTCAGTACGGGATAAATCCCCAACATATAAAACAACGTATAATACAGACATTACTAGAATTTGATTGTGACAGTTATCCCCTTGGTAACCCTTGGTAACCCTTGGTAATGGTATATTCTTTATGTTTATATTACACAAACTTTTTATTTATGCCGGTGCATTAATGTAAATGTTTTCCATACAATTATTCTGTTGATAACTCTATTCACTGAAAAAAAGGAAAGATTCATTTTATTTATTTCAAATTAATTTCTCACATTAAAACAGAGGAAATATAGTTGCTATGATAAAGTTCAGGCCGTTGCAATTGTAAAAATGCTATTATCAACAAAATCCTTCCCCCAATCATAAGCACGGGATTCTCATGCATCGACCTAAATCGTCGCAAGCCAGGGATTTTGTGTCCATTCTAGTTTGTGGGCAAGCCACGGGTTTTGTGTCCATTCTATTTCCACAAACTAGAATGGACACAAAACCCGTGACTTGCGACGAAGATCAACCTATAAAAATCAAATTACTTTTGGTACACACTTTGCTCTATAGATGTCGCACTTATTCTTGATATTGTATAAGACACCCCATTGAACCGCTTTCTGACATGATGTACGCATATACCCTGGAGTACGTAGCCGAATATGCTGCTCTAACCAGCCCCCAATAACACGTGACTGGCTAGTATATTCTTCCAAAATAGATCTATCATATTAACATCCATCAAAGTTTGGGTAAAGGACAAGTTCAAGTTAAGTTTATTCACTCAGACCATATTAAAGATGGTATATGAGGTTCAGATCATATTATACAATGCTAATTAATATTTTGGTAAAAATACAATGTTTACAAAGAAATACCCAATAATAATTTAGATTAAACCAATGCATGTACATGTACAGTGTATGAGTAGGAAGTGTAAATCTAATCTGGGACTATGCACACATCGACACCTGGTATACTCTGCCAACATAATCATAATTCCTATTAAAATTCATTCAAAGGGCTGCAGTATGTTTTTCTTCCTCACGACTGATCCTTGACTAGAGATAAGTATAGCAAATACCTCGTGCATTTATAATTGTCACGTGGAAGACATTTCGGTAAGACAGAGTATACATTGTTTGGTTAAACATGCTAAGTTATTCCTCCTCTACCCTCCTTTTAATTGCACTCATTTCTGCATTAAGGTGGGTTTCTAATTGAGTGACGTTCGAGTTCTGTATAAACTGCATTGAAAATAACTAATAATCAATAAAATCAATGAAGTCACAGAATTATTATATAGACCTCGTGTTAATGATATTGTACTCGTATACTTGCAGTTTTTACGAGTAAACTAATTTTCTCATAAAATTATCACTTAAAAATAAAGACTTACACTATTTTTCAGAACATACAAGCCAACTGACTAAAATTTTTCGAAAAAAAAATTAATGAAATTTTGTCCAAGATAAAGTTGATATGACAAACTGGAGGTATAAATGTTTTAAAAGTTGTAGAAAGAAAATATGCATGTTAACCCTCATATTTTTTTCTTTAGCTTTTTCAAGTGCAACAGGTATGAATCTAAAAGTCTGAGGTGAAAAAGGGACTATGCATATTGTGGAGATAGTAAAAAAATAACTAGTTAAGACATTTTTTTTTGGTTAAGGTTAGGGTTAGGGTTATGGTTACATGACATTTGTTTTAAAGACATGATTTTTAGGAGCTTTTTAATTACACAATATGCCATACTAACAGTTTCAGGAGAAAACCATAACTCTAACCAAAAAGTTGCTGAGTTGAGACCCACCTTAACAAGGCGTGCCTTGATGAATATTAGATCCGGTGAAAAAAAAATGGTTGAAATAAAGAACATAACAACAGCATGACCATATTTGGAGAGAAGTCAGAGGTCAAATGTGTACAGGCTCTTCCATCTATGCAACTAACTGTTCGATATGATACAATATGACGTACTTTTACTCACTTTATATGAATAAGTAAAAAAATAATATTAATAATAACATGAAATATTTAAATAAACAGTATAGGCATAAAGTCCATGACTATGTTTGTTAACTATAGCGACCCCTTCTTATATGGACCTTGGAATGACATGATTAGAAACCGTTGGCCAATCCATAGCATCATGCAATCATGTCTTTACATATTCATTGTAACATCAAAACAAAATCAATTTAATTAAAATTAGACGTTTGAGAAGCGGTAGCGGGTTCAGAACGGTCTAATTTTAATTAGATGAAAACAAAATTATTTGAAGCAAAATTAATAATCACGACATACACAATAACCTAATTACATGTAAAGGATTGGACACAAGTTCTACAACATACCGGTAGATAGTCCACTATACTAATGATTCACTCATCTTAAAGTATAAATTATAAAAATTATACTGACATGGCCGGCCTTAGGCACTGTCATATACAGATTAAAGTTATGTATGCCTTTTTTTCATGATCAATATATTGATATTTTACATCATTTGATTACTTATCTATAAAGATCTAACTGACTTGCAAATCACACATTTGAACTCAATCGCGTTAAAACTATAACATATTCCCACGTTTTTTATTATTACCATGAAAATAAAACATACAAATGCCTTGAATAACTACAATCATTTGGTTCGACAAGCAATGTTTTTAACATGCATTTTTTTTAATAACAAGCGATTGGTTATAACTCCGCCTAAAATTGGACACGTGATTCTATTTTTGGATTATATCCTTTGGATCTCTATAACAATGGACAAGATTGTGAGAAATGAAACGAAAATGTAGAAGAAAACCTTTTGAATTCCACCAAAAATATACCATTATACAGAGCAAGTACGACAGAAATGCCAGAGTTTGAATTGTACATAAACGCGTACACATTTGCTGTGCTTTCTGCACTTAGGTGCAGTACTTGGTAATCAAACGTCATGTCTCGTTAAAAAAAGAAAAGATGTAGATATATTTACAATGGCAGTAGACATTTATCGGCGTAAACACTTGGTTAACATTTTAATTGTGGTATGCGTAACACGTCTAGTGCACTTAGTCATATAAGAAAAAAAAGACGTTTATTTGTTATTTATAACTAATAATAAAAGTAGATCTATGACTCACAAGTATTGAAAAAAAGATATTTGATACATTCAGCCATTCTTGGTGAATGAGTTCTTCACACTGATTTACAACTTAAACTCAATCAAACGGTGACTCTGCATT
>WFKH01010211.1:1507911-1520435 GCA_016163765.1 Magallana hongkongensis
CCCAAAGATGACGGCCAAGAAACATTCCTTTTTTAAAATGTGGATTGAGATTACAACTACGATTTCAACATAAGTATCCATGTAGGAAACTCACGACCAGTTTTGCATGTAAGCGTTAATTATGTGCAAAATGTATTAGAACATGTATGCGATACTGGCCGCGGGTTTTCGACAACAATAATTATCATACATGTAATATGCCACATTCAAACGACGCCACCGTCTAACAGTACTTTCAGTACTTTGATTTCTTTCTTTTTTTAAATTTTTCTTATTTTTCTTCTCTATAAGATACGTATCTTTAAATGACTTTATCCATAAGTTTAGAAAGTATGAACAAAAGATGTTTTTTATTTTATTAAATAATTTTTTATTTAAAAAAGTAAAAGGTCTTATTGACATTACTGGACATGATTTATTATATATTAATATCAATCATTTATTCACACCAAATTTTAAACTCTACAGTGTGTTACTTGCAACCAAAACAGATTTTCCACTTTTTCATAAAAAATACAAATTCTTTGAACAACGAAATTAGTTTCAGAAATGATACTTTAACGATTCATAAACTAAAATTTTGGTGTAGCATTCCACCTTAAGATATCTCACTCCTCAATGTTGGTGTTTAAAGAATCTCTTGAGAAGTATATTATTATAATCTGTAGACAAAACATACTTAAAAATACAAAGGGGGGGGGGGGTACATGTAGTATTCATCACTCTGAGTTATCATGGCTCATTTAATTTGACCTTTTTGCACCTAAAATGCAATTTTAGCCCGATTAGCATTTGTTGCCAGTATTTTTAATTAAGCAAACTTATTTCATCAAATATTGTTTTCAATTATGCACAATGATCAGATTGAATAGAGAGATTACAAAAAAAAAACTGGTATAAAACTGCATAAATTTTTTCGTGACCTTTTTGCAGTTAAAATAGAAAATTTCTTTAATATTTACAATTCGATATGAAATTAAAACTTTTTTTTCTTTTTATCAAGAATTTTTAAAAAATTAATTCAGTTTGCCTAAATATGTATAACTGACATAATAAAACATGGTGGTCAGTGATGTCAAACTTTAGATAGAGTGCTCTAAAGGTAAAATTCTTGCAAAATTTGGGTTAAAAAGTTTCAGATACATTTGCATGATTTTATGCTAAAAGTCTATCACACTCTCAGGATTTATTTTGTACATGTTACATAGAACCTATAGAATATGTTCCAAACCTATCAAATGCTAAAAATGTGCGTTATGAATAAAGTATAATAAAAAGAAAGGTATATTGAAATTTCATAAAATTGATTGATTTCTGTCATTTTCATCTAAAAAACCTTCCGCACGAAAGGTAGCCCCCCCCCCCAAAAAAAAACCTCTAGAAACCCCCCCCCCCCCCCCCCCCCCCCCCCCAAAAAAAAAACCAAAAATCCTGAATCCGCGCCTATCGGGGTAGATGGAGTATATTCCTATAAGAGAAGATTAATTGAATATTATTTGAGACCTTTGGTCGGGTGATTACATGTACAATTATACAGTATTTGTACAGTATTTTCCTCTGTTTCCTCCATATTAAATTCGGGATGGGCTGGGGGTATTCCTACAGATCGAGAAGACTCTCATTTAATGGGCACTTAGTTAAAGTTTAGATTACATGAGTACTCGGGGTTTTTAAATTAAAATGGCATCCACAGATCCAAAGTGATGAGAGTTGTGGATGAGTACTAGCATATCTGTCTACATTCATCCAATTGATTAGTCTACCAGCTATTTGTTTTAAAGTCACAAGCATAAGGTACGCCTATAACCCCTTCCCCAACACTCACCTCTCTCTCTCTCTCTCTCTCTCTCTCTCTCTCTCGTCACCGTTATGTCATGGATACACCGTGCATGCACTGAATATAGTAGTTTGCCACGTACAGTTTACATCATAATTCATGAAATAGCCTGAAATAATACACCGTGCATGCACTGAATATAGTAGTTTGCCACGTACAGTTCATAATTAATAGATTCTAAATAGAAGTATAACACACGATAGGTCCAAAGCGTGGTTTAATTATGTAGATTATTTAGAACTGCTAAATAATAAAAGATCTCATAAACATATATATGTTTACATGGTTTTTTGAAGCGCAGCAAAACCAGACGAAACTTGGCGTCTTTGCAGGAAGACATTGAAATTATTTGATATGTTTATATGTTCACAAACCACGGGCCCTCAGGGGGCATATACATTAAACAACAATAATATAATCGTGATTATGACAAATAATGAACGCATTAAGTGAAAAATTGTCCAGATCCACAAACTTTTTCAACTGTATGTAAAAACCAAGCACCAGCACTTTTGGATGCACACAATTTTTGGTGATGCTTTTTATTGCACAGACCAGTCTTTTTCCTGTAGATGTACCATAATGTTAACATCGGTGTCAGCACTAGCAGCATTCGCCCCGCCAGTCGGTAACCCCACCCACCCCACCCCCTCACCCCTCTACGACTTTGCTGAACTGACCCTCAACGTGGACTATAGCGATACCTTGACCACTCACTTGTACAGGGGCCATGCCGTGTTTTACGTATAAACCGTGTTCCAGAACCTAACGTATAAAGCATGCTCTAAGAAAATGTTCTCTTCATTAAACTTATTATATGCAAATAATAATTACGAAAATAGGTCTCGGACCCCCCCCCCCCCCCCCCCCCCCCCCTGGAATTTTTTTCTGGAGTCGCTCATGAATGCATTATCAGTGCTCCAGTGCAGGCGAACTTACCAAACTTGCAATAACCATCATTTAGCAATATTGTATTACAATAACTGTAGTGAAGGTGCGCTACTGTACTCTGACCATAGTTCTCACCAGTTGAGCCTAACCGCAGGTCTGTACATCTACGGGAAAATACGACATGTCAACCAGAACCTTCCCGTAGAGCTATACAGACCTGCAGCTACAGGCGAACCACGCTATACGAAGGGTGCTCAACAAAAGATGCACTACAAAGATTACATTGACTGATTGGGTTTCCCATATTTTTTTTATAATACGTTATCATGTTCCAGGGGGGAAAATGAGCGACAATTACATTAAATTACCCTACCATTGGTTACATTACATTGTACACTATAAATATTACAATTTAGAACAAGCAGCATACTCTCATGTTGTAATGGCAGTAATTTTATACAACATTTACAACATGAATTTCTGGCGAGAGGGATTGTTTTTCAGCTGCAGCGTGGTCCTGGATGGCTTCAGAACAAAAGCCTGGTGGTTTCACACACACACATTCTCAAGATGATAGGATACCAGTTCCGTGTGTCCAATAGAGGTGTAACTAGTACGCCTTCGTGTGTCCAATATAGTGTAACTAGTACGCCTTCTTGTGTCCAATAGAGTGTAACTAGTACGCCTTCGTGTGTCCAATAGAGGTGTAACTAGTACGCATTCGTGTGTCCAATAGAGGTGTAACCAGTACGCCTTCGTGTGTCCATTAAAGTTGTAACTAGTACGCCTTCGGCTTATCATGTTGTACATTTTGTATTTACTGCCACCTGGTAAAGTTAAAATTTACAACATGACAGTACCATGATACTCTGAAATAACTTAATTTCGTCGGAGCTAAGTTGTACAATTTACGAATCAAGACTGTGTTTTGTAATTTGTTGGGTATATATTTCGTGGGGTATTCGCGAAGTCCACGAAAATCGGACTCCCACGAATAATTAATAGCTTTTCCAGTATTGATAGAGGTCGAGAAAAGGTTTATTACATTTCAATAAAATAAATAGGTTTTACGGACAAAAGTACTACATTCTGGGTCACTGTTCTATATTTCAGAAACAGGTGAGCCATATTCGTGTTACCTGTTCCATTACGTACAGGCGACCCGCATTACATTAGCATTCATCACCTCTTGTAACTACTGAAACTTGACGCTTAATTGCTTTATGTGCATAGGCGTTTTAATAAGTGTTTCTATATTAGATGTATATTGTCTTTGTCAGTACAGGTATTATAGAGTTTAAGTTTCCGTGACAACGGATGAATTATTGAAATAATTCATTTCATACTCCAACAGTTCCCTGTGTGATGGGATTACGGGTGGTTGGGTTGGGGGATGGTGTTATCATTTTCTCGTTGCACGTAGGCCTGCGTATGACTGACAGTAGTAGGATTTTTTCTTGTCCGATTTTTATAAACTATATTGCTCTAGTACATGAAGAACACAATCATTATTCTAACATATTACATTTAAATAAAGGTTTGTTCCTTCTTGTTGATTGTTCAAAGAGGAATAACTCGTACAATGAAAGATTTCAGGTGTCACCAGTATTAAATTTCGCTAATATGTTTTACGGTGCTACCGTTGTGGCGAGCGCAGCAAGAATTACACATACCTTGCATCATTGTCGTCTTAGTGTTATTTAGTTATCAACGAGCGTTAAATAATTTTTTGAGAGAGAGAGATTATTATATAATATTTCTAAGTTTAAATAAATTCTTACAAAATACATAGACTTGCTTCCCTAAAACCGTTCTTTACTTTTGGAGAGAATTGATCCGTCTGTAAAATATAATTTTTGTTTAATTTGGTCAAAAGTGTTAACGATAAATAGGGTATTATTTTTGTTCCTTTTTTTTCCCTGTTCATAATTTTTTTAAAAAATTCGTTTATTTTTGCATTCTAATTGTTTGTATGTGTGTAATTTCCCATTTTCTAATTAAATGGTTTGACTATATGCAATATCTGCATAATTTTTTTAACTGTTTATTTTTTTTCTTTATTTTTTTTTATTTAGTTCAAAATGTCCTATTTTTTTTTTATTTCCTCCCTACTCATACTTACTGTACATGCATGCAAAATTAGCTTAAAATTGGATCGATATGACAGTAAAGTGTGGCTCTTGCTAGTATATATATAATCTCTCTATCCAAAAAAAAAAAAAATTAAAAACAAATCATATGTCAATGAGGCAGGTATCGCAGTCTATACTGAAATAGCTAGTGCAAGCATTACATATATTTGATCCACCTCTAAATTTATCGCGGGAAATATAGCGCGAGATCACTGTGACGTCATACGTTAAATTCCATAATCATTTGTTTACGTATCTCAACTCAATACGATGGAATGGAAGCATGTAAAAAATCTCTTGGGTCTCACCAGAGCTTGTGTGGTACTCAAAACGTGTCTTCAAACCTCAAGGCACCGTAAATTACGAGTTAAATGTCAGCCATTTTTGGCATAGCACCACGGGTGAAAATATTAGAGAGCATTATGGGACCGAGACAAAAAAATTTTGTTTGATGAATCTGTAGGTTTAGCTCGTTCTTTTTCCCGCGCACACTGGTTCGCTATAAGTAACAAGTGCCTGTGCTTCGCGCCGCTCGCTATAATACGCAACTATGGATACAGATTATAAATTTAAAACACTTTTCGAAAAATTCCTCCAGGCATATTTTAACACTTCATTTACATTTTATAAGCAAAATACACAGGGTCATCCAGCAAGGCAAGAGAGTTTGTCAAAGTTACATACACGTGCTTGAAAATCAAGCCCGGACCTTTTCAACCCCTCCGGAAACAACACAAAAATTAAAAGACCTCGTATTATTACAAAAGTGGGACAGTCATGCATCTTAACAGTGTTTTTCATCTCATAAAAAATCAGCCCCTGTCGCCGGCGGAAACGCCCCACATTCAAAGAGGAATTCGGGAATTATTTAACCTCTTTTTGACGTGAAATATCCAGGAAATACTGTTGTGACACCTTTTAAAATAAAATGAGCGGACAGAAAAGATCATAAAACCTGTCCAGCTTACACAGCTTACCCGGTAATACCCTGTTTCTAAGTTCTAGAGTGAAGACAACACATTATTATTATTATAAAAATCAACATTAATTTATTACTTATTGGCAATTAGCAAAAACAAAATATATGAGCAACTGTAACAAAAATATGTAGCTGATTTTATTATAATCATCAGCCGTGTCACTGAACGTTTTAAACAACAGCTTTTGCGAATTCCCCCATGTAGCATGGCATTCTGGGAAACCATTATTTTACAGACTGTTGTTTTCACACAAAGGTTGGATTTCTGTCAGTATGTAATGTGTCAATCTGTGTTTCAATATGAGATCGTTCCAGATGATGGGTAAAGAGATCCACTGGTCCTGGGAGTCCAAAGAATACATACACCAGTAGGTAGAAGTAAACCATATGTACATTACACAGGTGATTCAATGATTCTGAATTTGTGTTTATGAAAAAAATCAAAACATTAAAAAATATTTAAATAATACTCATTGTACAAAACAAATACTAATCCCAAATTACCTTTTTGTGTTCTACATGAAATTCATGAAAAAATACCTTAAATTAATAACATACTGTACTGAATAAACATGCATCAGATCAAATAGATGCTTTTCTGTAATGCATTACAATTGTAATGTAATGCCATGTAATGTAATAGAGAACATTTCAAAGAGAGACCTTTCTGTAATGTTCTACATTCATGACATAGTCCTGTGCATTATTGTGATTCACTAATTTGCATGGGTTACATTTTCTTTTTGTAATTTCCAAACTAAAAGACTAGCATGTGTAAGAAAACCTCTTTGGCTCAAATCATCAAAACAAGAAAATATTACAAGTTTATATGTTACCAGAATGCAGATTTGTTACAATTTTTAAAATGAAACAAAAAACCAAAACATCTCTCAATGACATTCATTCAAATGAAAGTTGAACTTCACAAATCACAGAAATCATCAAACAACTATCTCCCATTCAGTATTAAATAGATTCTCATGTAGCACCAAAAACCTAAAATTAGAACCTAAATCACCAAGACTGACTCTCTCAATTCAGCCGACACACACAAATTCACTAAAAAACACTGAGATGATTATCAATATCATTTCATCAAAGTGAACCTGGTTCACTGACCATTCTCACTGCCCACTGTGTGTAGTAGTAGTCTACTCTTACTATAATGCTGAATGCAACACATGTATTGCTAAAAAAAATATGGAATTAAAACAAATTAAGAAAGTAGAAAAAGTTTTTTGACCAAGAATTGCATGGAAAAACCTGCAAGGGTCAAATATGGTGCCTGCTGTACAGACCCAAACTTGTGAACAACTGCAAGTTGAAAGATTCAAACAAATTCAGACATAGAATTATGTGTGGTAGGTTGAAGATCTACTCAGAGGACACTGTCTCCTACGTCCCCACACAGGAATAAAGTTAAAGCCCCAGAAGGGTGGAGGAGAGTTTTGGCAACTGATTTCATTGAGAAACGAGTCTACAGTCTAAATGCTTGTGCTTCCTTTTTGTGTCAGGGAGGACTGGGTTTAAATAAGAAGAAAATAAGAAGAGATATGCTGATAAGATGGCTGCGCTATTTATCCAACACTTGGTGTCAGTACGTCTCAAAAGATGAAAAATTGGAGAAGGAATTCCCGGTTCATTCACTTGGGGGGAGGGGGCGTGGCCTGAGGTCCATGACCTGACATCCCAGGGGGTTCCCCCACTCCCCAGAGGTTGTCTCAGCACCAGGAGAAGAAGGGTGCCCTGTGGGAGAAGCTCTGAGTGTACTGGTCACTGTCCGTCCGTACACGACCTTCCTTCGTCCTCTCCACGGTGACCACTGGCATCTGCACCAGCTGGACCGGCGACTTGTTGTCCTTTAAGGCTTGGGTCAAGTTCAGAATCTACAACATGACATTTTATGTTTGTAAGAATCTGTCACTCTTTATCCCTTAATATCTCCTATCATGTACATGTACTTTCATAATGAATACAAGACCTTATTAAACCTATAACAAAAGAAGCTGCACTGACACGATCAAATGTAAACAACTTATTGTTATTTAAAGCTTTCATGATGTGGCACTATCTTGATCTTGTCATTATCTGTTTTATCATTTCAATATGTGGGGATGTAATTTTGTGGATTTGCTTGTACACTTACCTGCCCTCTCATGACTCCCATCTGCTTCGCAAATGTCCTTTTATCAAATCCCTTGTCAGTCTGAAATCAAAATGAAATAGATCTATAAATCCATAAAACTAGGTCTAAAAATTTAAAGTGTTTATTGCTCTCTGAAACCAATAAATTATTGACACCCCCCCCCCAAAAAAAAACATGATTGTGACACAAAGTGTTGACATCTCGATGAGAGGGTACAGCAAGAATGCAGGTACTATAATCAAAATGACATGTAAAGGTCTTGACCCTATATTTTGAGTTTCATTAAACTTTTTAAAAATATGGTTAAAAAAACATGTTTGATATTCATAATTACCGTATTTTAGGGAATTTAGGTCGATCCTGTTTATAGGGCGAAGGAACCCGTTTTTAGCAAAAATTTTTAAAAAAGTATAAATAGGTCGACTTCGATGAATTGGTCGAAAAATTACGCTAGATTAAATGAATAAATGGTTTAAACCAAATATCGTTATTATAGTAGCCTTTTATCTTATTTTACAGTTTAAACAAAAGGGAAATAAAATGCATTCCATAAATTTACACATCGTAAGAAAATGTCTGAAATTACAACAACATTATTTAGTACGGCCGGATTAATGGTTAAGATCGTTTGTTTAAATCACTTCCCTGCCATGTGTACAAACTGCATGGTGTTAACCGGGGGATAGTAACCTAGCCTGGGGGCATGAATACGGTAGCACATGCAACCTTGTGTTTTTGTTGTTGGTTGAGTTTAAAACATTAAATAGTTCACCGGAGATTCATTTCACTCGCTTATGTTACCGCTATAAATGTTACTGTTCATCTATCGTCATTGTAATTATTCCTCAAGATTTTTTTATATATCCTACTGTATGGCTTAAACAATGTGTCCATAATCATGATAATTGTTCACACCTCTGTGTGACTTTTTACTGTGTATACAACACAAGGGTCAAACTCTGATCTTATCGAAGCCTGCGGGCATGAGTAGCACGTGCCGTGAGTTCAACTGTGTATAAACAAAGTAGCCCCTACCCAGACTGATTTCAGAGACACCTGGTTTAGATTTCATCGAGAGTTTTATTTTGAATCTACAGAAAAATAAACTTGTACATGTATTCTATTATAAAAACAAATCGTTTTTTTTTTTATTTCAACCCTTATGATATTTTTCTCCCGTAATTACTCTTTGTACAGTTCTCATTTTACTTTTACCGCGCGAAATCCATTTCCTGTTTATCGTAAGCACACAATCAAAATGCATGACAGCATTAATAAAGATCGAAAGATGATTCAGTCTGAACAATAGAAGTAAGAAATGTAAGAAGAAATAAATTTATTCACATTTAATTTGTTTTGATAAGTTACTACAAAATATTGATAAAAATTCATATGATTTTTAAACAGAATCCAAGCGGTATTATAGGTAACTTTCATGATTTTATTGGAGGTTTGAATGAATTTTTGCAAAATTTCACATCAAATTAAAAACAAGAGGCCCATGGGGCCACATCGCTCACCTGAGCAACAATAGCTTTATGTGGGTGTTCAAAGGATATTGTGCCATATGGCCCCTCGGTAGAATAACAAAAAGAATGCCGTATTCAAATTTTACACTTATTTTTGCATACACTTAATCTTTGACATCGTACCTTCATGAGATACCATTTACACTTCATAATGCGATCAAAATATATGAGAGCATATAGGTACATTTTCTTCTTCAACTTCTTACTACGGGTAGTTATTGTATTTTATTTTTAAAAATCCTATATGTGAAAGAAGAAATTTGTACCTCAATGCGCTCATATTAAAAAAAAACATTCAAAAATTTAATTGGTCTTCTGCATTATAAACGAGTGTTGTTTACCTGGCGTGAATTCGAGCGATGTTTTAAAACCTTACTCACTTGATCAATGAATACACTCGAATGAAAAATGATGTCCTGTGAAATGTTAAAGAGCTATTATAATCAATGCACAGGCGTCGGAACGGGGTGGGTGGGGGCTAAGTTTTGCAAAGTTAGACATAGCCATACTCAAAATCCTTTTTTATTGGCTTGTCAAGATTTCTGATAAGGTCAAGCGCCCCCCCCCCCCAACCTATTTTCAATTTGCTTCCAACACCACTGCAATGTATTGACAGGCATATAACTTTTTTACTAAGGTCCACCCATTATTTTCATCTTTAATTTACAAATGGCTACAAACCAATGATTTTCCGCTGTACTATTTTCTTAAAAGCGATACTACATTTATCTCCGTGACAGTAATGTGTCATTAAACTATAAAAAAAGTTTTAAAGCGATCGTTTATATTTGTGTCAGAAAACCATCAAGGTTGGTGTAGATTTCATATAATACATCGTATTAGGAGGGGGCCAAAGAAAGAAGCTACAGCATATCTTCTTTTAATTTTTCTGTACACGTATTTAACGTTTAGCTAGAAATTTCTAGTGATCAATCAAAATTTCAGCGTCAATCATAAAATTATTAGCAAGATATAGAGCTCGCAATTCTGCTAGGTTTGAGTCAATTTTTTTGCTCAAAAGAGTTTATTACATTCAACTTTCAATTTTTAAGCTTGGTATTTCCTATTCAGCAATTTAAAATGTAAAAGAACAAAAGCAAGGCCTCAGCTCTGTGTGCAAACAGAAGATTGTGAGCAAAGCTCTGTATCTTGATTATAATTCGAAGCTTGACACTCAAATATGGAAAGTAAATAGAAAATTGTAAACAATTTTAAAAACAGAAGAAACGTGCACTAAAAGAAAGATCACAATTTATTTTTCATCACATTCATATATACCTATATATTTCTAGCAGCAAAAACAATCTCCGTTTATACTGAAAATGCTTAGCATCTTAACAAAACACGTTGCATTAATCAACCATTCCGTAGATATCGTACCGAATTACAAATAAAATGTATAGTATTTTATAATATGTTGTAAGTGCAAATATTAACGCATTGAAATATTTAACCTCAATTTACTTCACAAAATCGGCACAAATCTATGTTGCATGTTTCAAATATTCTCTTCGCACGTAAAGTGTTGCACAACCAGCAAATTCATCTTTGTCAGTTTAACCCACACAGTGACACACATCATTGCTGCTTCGAACAAAGAACTTCCGTTTTCGAGGTATGGAATACCGAACCCGAAGTTATATACTGATTGACAGCTATTATTTCTTTATTATTAGTTACGTAAATTACTCAAATTTGGAACTGAATTAGCCCATAATTTTTGCAATTTATATTTTCCTTTCCATAAGGATTATTTTTCCTAAATTACGTTGAATTTGACTCAGTGGTTCTTGAGAAGAAGATTTTTAAAAATGCACCCCCCTTTTTCTACAGTTTCGAGGTTTCCTCCGCTTTGAATAAAGATCGGTCTTTCATTTTTGCAATTTATATTCACCTTCTTATAAGGATACTTTTTGCCAAATTTGGTTGAATTTGGCCAAGTGGTTTTAGAGAAGAAGTTCAAAATGTAAAAAGTTTACAGACGGATGGACAGACGGACAGACGGACGGACAGACGGACGACGGACAACGGGTGATCAGAAAAGCTCACTTGAGCTTTCAGCTCAGGTGAGCTAAAAAAAAACATAAATAGGGCGAAGCGATGAATAGGGCGAGGTCCACGTCCCAGAGAAAAAAAGTATCGACCTAAATTCCGAAAAATACGGTAACTGTTTCCGTTTGTAAAAATGGCAAACTCAGATACAATGCTGCAACAAAAGCCTGCACAGTAAAAGCATATTGTGTGGAATTGGATTGTCAATTTCTCACAGTTTCATGAGGACATCATTTTGTGGATTTTCTTGTTTGATTAATAAATAAATACATACGTTGAGAATGTAAGTTGGTGGCAAAGGACTCACAAAACCCACATAAGATTAGCCACCCCAAATTTTAATGATACCACAGTACACACTAAGCATGAACCCTGACCTTGAACAAGTCGTAGAGGTCATCACAGAGATCCTGTACAAAGTTCATGTCCGACAGCTGAGGTAGAACCAGTTCTTTGATTTCGTCTGAGAAGGGAACCTTAGCTTGAGGTAACCAGGCCCAGTGGTAGGGGTCTGACAAACAGAACCATGTGTTGTCAGTTAGTACAAAAATCATGAACAAAAACTCAAGTTTTACTGATTGTGGACAAACTGCACTATCCAGATTGACTTCTTTGTATTTGGTAATTTTTCAAAACAAAAATGGCAGAAAATTTCAAAATAACAAGTTCACTTCACATCGAACAGCTACAATTACAGCTTTGAACACGAAAAGGAAGTTCAGAATTTTGATGAAAAAAAAAATAAGAAGAGAAATAAAAACATTTGACGGTACTAACACGCCCTCCATTCATCTGGGTGCTTAAACGGGAAGGCAAGGCCATTGTCTATGGCAGCTATAGAGATGTCTGGGTTCTGGACCAAACTCCACTCCCCCTCCTGAAACAAAAACAGAGATTGTCTGATGTACAGAAATCTACAGGATTCAATCCCTATATTGTACAGTAATCTACAGGATTC
>WFKH01010211.1:1542065-1554613 GCA_016163765.1 Magallana hongkongensis
GCTGTAGCTCGACCACGATACCTGGTAATTGGCTGTAGCTCGACCACAATACATGGTAATTGGCTATAGCTCAACCATTTTTTTGGGATAACGATTGACCCAATATCATTTCTTTACCTAATAATAGAGAATTTTGTAAGTGTAATTGTGACATGTTCTATTTTAAAATGGATTAGGTGGGTGTGCCTTAGTACAATAGAAGGTATGGATATAAAGATGCCGAGTAAATAGATCAAACAAAACTTGTTTACATATCCTGTGACATTGTTTTTCAGCAAACTCTCACCAGTTGAGGGAATTATATAAATTTTAGCGATCAGAAATAGCTCTGATTGTTGAAAATACATCTTTGATACAAATAATATTCTCACTAGTATAAATGTAAAAAAATGGCATATATAGTCATGTCGAACACATTTAAATTTGGACAGATATACAGTTTTACAGGTATAATAATTTCATTATGTATTGAGAATTGACAGTTCATTATTCAAGAAATAGATATCAATGTTAAAATGTTCAATGGTCTTTTATGGGATATATTTACATCCACCAAGTATGTTTCCCTTTATTTCTTATATACGGAAGTTGATTGTTATTCGTATATGCATGACAAGACACAAAATTGAAATCTACGCAATCCGAAGCACGACCTAGCTGTAGGCGTAACAGTAAATGCATTACTATGTCAAATGTCAACTTTAATTCAAGTAGCTATAATTAATAATTTTAACATCGTTCATAGATGTCTTCTTTTACACTTTTGCTGCTTACTTTGCATGGATTATATCTTGATCAATTGAAACTAAAGCTAAATTGAGAGCACAAACTACACGTACTTCATGGCTTTCATTAATTTTAAAATTACAAGATTTTAAGTTGCAATTTATAGATACACATGTAATTGCCAATACTGTATATTAATTAAATTTTTAAAAATCTGAACCTATATATACACGTATATTTATATATATAATACAACTTTGTCGTATGTTTTTAATCTGAATCGATATGATATTCAGTGATCTTCTACAAGTTTTAGAGCTGCCATTTATAAACACACATGTAATTGCAAATATATTTATTAAATTTTGAATCTGAACCTTAACATAATCTAACTTTGTCATTTGTTTTTTATCTGAACCGATATTAAATATGCAATGATGACATTCAAAGATCTTCAACTGGATAAACATTCTTGGTTCACAAGCACTTGGTAGGAATTTTCATCCAACAACTCCAGGGGGTGGACACGGCCCCAGCGGGCCCTGAATCTCCAGTCGAGCGCTCTTAATATGGACTGAGCTTTTGAGAAACAGGTATCCATTTGGTCTGACTACATAGTTTAATACTTTATATTTGGCTAGGGGTTACAAAAATAATTCATCTTAGGATGTGTGATAAGAAAAAAAAATCATGTAAACAAATGAACCACTGTAAAAAGTAATGAATACCCACTCTGTGTATAGTAATGAATACACACTCAGTGTATAGTAATGAATACACACTCAGTGTATAGAGAATACACACTCAGTGTATAGTAATGAATACACACTCAGTGTAAAGACATTTTAGGCTCAGCCTGGTAAAATTTTGTTATTCCAATCACCATTAAAGCTAAAAAAAAAAATGTAGTGGAAGGCAAGAGCAACGACCAAATTATTTTTCAGCAACTATTCACATGGTGTGTGATCATCAACTGATGAACCAAGGACACAGAAATCATTCAATCAATAGAGTTATTCGTGTAGTACCAGAAGACATTTTCAGTTGATGTCTTTAAAATTTGTTAGAATGATCCAGTCTAGCATACGCTCATTGACAATGGCCAATTTGTTGAATTTTTCTCATTCTCATGAATTACATGCCCTATTCCAATCAGCTCCATCTCACTTTTCTTCGGAAAATTTCCTCAAGGGCATTAATTCTTACTCCTGAATTTATACAAAAAAGCATATTTTCAAAGCATATAACAATTGTCATTTTCATACCTTCAAAAACTAAAGAGGGTCATTTTATCATTGGTGGATTCAGAATAAGATGTATTCCTTAAAACAAGAATTGTCCTATGGTCAGAAAGCATAACTGAGAGCAACGAGACTTATTGAAACTGTCTGATCACTGATGACTACTGTATAATTCCTGTTTAATTGTGGTCCATTTTTATATACCAATAAACCCATATGGACCATATGTTTTGTGTAACTGAAAATTAAGTGAGATTGTAAAGGGATGGAAGAAATATTGACGAACCAGACTGTGATTCGAACCTATGTCCCCTAATTCTTGTCAGGTGCTCTAGCAACTAAGCTATCTAGCGACTGGTAGCAAACCAGTCTGACCATCACATTCCTTCCTCTTTAATGATCTTGGCCCTCATAGATCATCATCCTACGTTTCTTCACCTGGCAGGTGTTAATCTGTCAGTTCCAGGGGTTGGTCATAGTACAAAATGTAACAGGATGAAGAAAGATGACGGGTCAGACCGCATTTGAACCACAGCCTCCCTGATTCTCTAGTCAGATGTTCTACCAACTGAGCTATCTGGCGCCAACTAGTAAACCGGTCTGATCGTCACAAATATAAAAACTTAGTTACCAAATTTGTCCCCAAGCATTTTATATTAAATATTTTGTTAATTTTCCTCTGACCACAGGCACCTGAATTTTTATTCAGGTGTCTGTGCTCTTACAAGGTGTACAGTCAGTTTATCTTATTTTAGCTCTGATAATGCAAGTATTTTTACCTATGATTCAAACATGCATTTGGTTAAAGATATTCTAAAATTTCAAACCTTATCAATCTAGGTAATGATTATTCACTAAAAATCTTTCTTATCAACATGATCAAGAAAGGGGTTATACTGTATACTACTCACAAATACCTTTTCATGGTTTTTGACGAAATAGCTCCCACTGGAGCCCTGATAGATTCTCTCGGGTAAAAATCCCTCCTCTATGGCTTCTTCAGCTTTTCGTATTATCTCTTGAAAAGCCGGATCATCGGGAAAATTGTTGTCAAACTGTCCGTATTCATGTTCCACCCGGGGGGCCAACAGAGGCGAGTTTTCCTCGTTACCCCGTCCCGTTCGAGTTGGAGATCGCGGTAGATATTCGGATCTGTTAAGATTCGGAGCAAAGGTCACGTCTGGTGGTGGGGCATTAGACATGTTTGATTTATTGAAAAACGACGTGTTTTCTGATCAGTGGCCATCAATCTATAAATAGATTTGTATCACATGTTCAAGTTTCACTCTCTCGTCATTACGTCACTCTTTTGTTGAAAAACCGCATTCTCGTATTTTATAAATGTTGTAAAATAAAGTAATAATTGAAGTAAAATTATATAAAATTGTGGTGAAAAAATTATAATTTATAAATTAATACATTAATAACGAATAAATTGATAAATACGAAAACATTTGTACTTACTGGTTCTCGAATTGAAGGACGGGGAACCAGTCAGCCTTGCAGGGACGTGTTAAAAATGGCCGACGAGGCAGAGACAACAGAAACAGAACAACCAATTCAAAATGACGCCGTCGAGCAAGTTCCAGGAACAGAGGGAATACCAGACGGCTTTGGTGATGGATCGAAAGGTTTTCGCGGTGGATTTGGAGGACCGCCGCGTGGTAGGGGATTTCCAAGAGGTCCAAGGTAAACAATGGGGGCATGCTTTGTCGATTTTAAACAAGGAAGAAAAAAAGCATGCTGAAATATGTTTGCAAATATAATTTCTTCGCATTTTTGGTAATGATTAATTACTAACAGGCCACCATTTAATGGCAGACCAGGGGGACCACCCAGATTTCGAGGTCCGCCCGGCCCACCGGGCATGCGCGGACCACCTGGAATGAGAGGGCCACCACCAGGAATGCGAGGACCCCCCAGACCTCCACCTTACGGCAGACCTCCATTTGACCCTAATTATGGACCACCAGGCATGGGGGGACCACCACCCCCAGGAATGGGTCCGCCAGGAATGGGACCTCCTGGTATGGGACCACCAGGAATGGGACCACCCCCAGGAATGGTAATCAGTTATATCGATCCAAAAATAATTGTTTTCAAGATAAAAATCATAAACTAATCTGAAACAGTGAGTTAAGTTTTCCGTCTGTGTTTTGTAGCGCCCAATGATGCCCCCTCCCGGAATGCCTCCCCCGGGGATGCCACCCCCAAATTTCTCAGTTCCACCACCGGGATTCCCCCAGTCATCTCTTGCACCCCCAGGAACAGGTGGTGAGGAGCTGTGGGTGGAAACGAAAACAGGAGAAGGAAAGGTACACATCTTGGTGTACTACAATGTACATCATCAAATTTAAAAGATGATAAGTATACAATATTCTCTTTAATAAAAAATATGTAACAATTTTTTTCTATCAAAATCTAGGCTTACTACTACAATGCCAGAACTAGGGAGTCTGCTTGGACTAAACCAGAGAATGTGAAAATCATCACCCAGGCTGAGGTAGAGGCGATGGCTGCCCAACAGACGGGCACACCTACAAACACTGGGATGACAGTTGGACAGGGTACAGATCTCTATATGGCACATTAGCTACAAACATTCCAAACAATAACTATGATAAAAGGAACTTGTGTAGAGTGTATTATTCTGCAAAACCCAGCACAATTATCAAGTAGAAAACAATACTTCTACAGATCAGTTGAGATGGTTACATAAGTAAGTATAAGTAATGCATTGTTTGTTTAAAAGATGAATTTTCTCTCTCTGTAGGCCAGACATCCCAGCCCTCAGCTGTCAATGGAGAGCAACCTCCAGGTAAATCTACTTAATAACAGAGTTTTTGGCATGTGTTGCCTGCAAATATACTTACACTGTTATGTAAACTCATGAAGGGAGCTAATTTTGAAATATTTGATATGCATCGTTGTCACAAGCTTGAGATTTGACTTGTGGTATCAACTATAATGATCGTGGTTGTGATCGTGGTTGCAGGTTTCAGCAGCCCAATGATGGCCCCAGGATTTACACCACCCTTCTTACAGCACAACCAGACCAACAACCAGGGCATGGGGGAGGAGATGCAGCAGCAGGTGCCCGAGGCAGTGGCTGCTCACAAGCTGCCCACCACACAGGTATAAACCGCCCCTCCTTAATGCACCACACAGGTAAAAAACCGTCCCTCCCTAATGCAAGATGCAGATAAACAATGGACTTTTCCTAAAACACAAAATAACCACCACACAGGTGAATAATGATTACTTCCTAAAACACAAAAAAACTCCACCACACAGGTATATAATGAACCACCCCTAGTCCCCTATCCCACACAGAATACTCACCATATAGGTAAATAATGACTCCTCTGTATTATACAGAGAATACCCACTACATAAACATTGACCTCCCATTTACTCCCATTGACCTTCACACAAACTACACACACATTGGTCATTAACCCATTAAACATACCTTTTTCCTTTAACAGCTGCCCCCAAAACCTCCAGAAGTGGCTGAGTGGTCAGAACACAAGAATGCAGATGGACGGTCATACTACTACAATGCAGTCAAGATGGAGTCAACATGGGACAAACCTCAGGTCCTTGTGGAGTGGGAAGGTAAGAGGTCCAGTCCCTCAACATAATTCATTCAGCCATTTCCTCAGAAAATTATTATTAAATGTAAAAAAACAATGAACTGCTTGTATAATTACAGCCAAGATCGCAGCTTTACAACAGCCGCAGCAGACAGTGGCCTCCCCTGAAGACAGTGGAGAGGGCAGCATTGTTCCCACCCAGGAGACTCCTGAAGAAGTGGCCATGGAAACCAATGAGAAAGAGGTCGAGGAAGAGGTAACGATTACAGATTTAGATCTTCCCTGTAGTATTGACTGTCTTGTGGTTGACAGTCTTGCACTGTTCTTACAATCATCAGATTCGCAAACTAAGCATATGATAGGTAATGGTCACAACTTAGGCATATGATTTTGGTATTGTCAAAAACTAAGCATACATTTTTCTCATAGTCAGATTCTGAAATGTGATTATGTTTATCAGGTGAAGAAGGAAGAACCAGAGGAGAAAACAGAAGAACAAAAGAATGTGGACAAATCACGGCCAGTGTCCAGTACACCAGTATCCGGGACGCCATGGTAACCATTAGTACCCACACTCTCCTCACAGAGACTCAAATTTCTGGGAAATACTGAACTCTTACTTAAGATGATATTTTGTGATTACTCTATATTATTTGATTTGAGTTTGTTTATGTTGAAAGGTGTGTGGTATGGACAGGAGATGGGAGAGTTTTCTTCTATAACCCGAGTCAGCGTGCTTCCCTGTGGGAAAAACCGGAGGAACTGATTGGACGGGCAGACGTGGAGAAGATGATACAGGGACCCCCAGACAACAACAAGGGTACAGTTACACTAGTTATTGTTCTTACAGATCTTACAACTTGTGTATATGTACAATACTGTTGACCTGATTTTCTTCTGTTTGTTCAGGAGCAGGGAAAGAAGAGGAGGAGCCCCCAGCCAAGAAGTCCAAGTAAGTGGCTTACACCACCCACACAATGACCTTATTGTACAGGTCTATTCTATACAAAGCATTTTCTGTAGAGTTGTTTAGATTCTTTGAGGCTAATTTTTGTGGATATTCAATTTTTTACTGGTTAAGCATAATTTCATGGATTATGAATTTTCAAAATTCTTTAAGGATGTAAATTCAAGGATGAAAGTCATTGAGGGATATCCATAAAATCCCCAAAATTTGAGCCACAATAAATTCTAATGATTCCACAGAATAGGAAGATAAAAGCTTGATTTTTGAAGAGTAAATTTGGATTTTACAGACCTGATAATATATGAGAGGTTTCAAGGATTTATCAGATATTTAAGGGCCTGTTTCATGATCTATTTCAGGATGGAGCCCGAGGAGCCTGAGGAGAAGAAGGACGGAGGGAAGGGGACAATCGACGTAGGTAAGGAGGCAGCCATAGAGGCGGAGGTCCAGGCCGCGCGACAGAGAGCCGTCGTCCCCCTTGAGATCCGCATGAAGCAGTTCCGGGATATGCTGGCCGAGAAGGAGGTAAACATCTGCATAATATTGAAAAACAGTCGTATTCTTTGTCCATTTACTATTTGACTTGTTTCATGAACTAATCTTCTTATGTAACACTTCAAAAGCAGTCATTGGTTGTGTGAAAAATGTGTAATTATCTTTAAAACTTAAATCAGTCATTGGACATGTTAAATGTTGAATAATGAATAAAATCAAATTATTTTCTTATTACCTCAGTAAATTAGACTTGTATAAGTTGTTCAAAACTTGCATTATTTGGGAATTTTTCTTTTATTTTGTGATTAATGAATACTATTCTATTGAATCCAGTGCACATTCTAAACAGATGTCTGTTTGCCTTGATAAATACAAGGAGGCATCAAGAAAACGTTAGGAGCTTGCCAGAGCTGTGTAACTTGTCTGTAAAGCTTATAAACAGAACTACATGTGTTTAATGTCTTTGATTCACTTAAAAAGATACATAAATTTATTCAAAATATGATATAAAGAAAATCTCATTTTAATACCATTTTTCAGTACTGAAGCAGTAGGCATCTATTTCAATAGATACATGTACATTACTTGCAAACAAAAAAGATGTAACAGCATGAACGTGTGTACAGATACATGTCGTGACCTGTTGTCTTTCTGTTTGTAGGTGTCTGCGTTTTCCACATGGGAGAAAGAGCTTCACAAGATCGTGTTTGACCAGCGTTACTTACTTCTGACGTCCAAGGAGAGGAAGCAGGTGTTTGAGCAGTATGTCAAGGAGCGGGCCGAAGAGGAGAGGCGGGAAAAACATCGAAAACTCCGCGAAAAGAAGGACTCATTCCGTCAACTTCTTGAAGAGGCCAAGCTCCATGGAAAGTAAGTACTTGTAAAATCAAGGAAGATGTGGTTTGGAGTCAGGAATGGGGGATTATCTTGTTAGTAACAAAAGTGAATCTTTAATTTCATGCACATTTCATTGCCCTCTCTCTGTTTTCTTGCCACATTTGTTCTTTTCTTCGACAGTCATAAATGTTAACGGAATCAATATAGGTAAACCACCCATATAATTCATCGACTCTTCTTGTGTTTTAGGTCGTCCTTCAGTGAATTCGCCTCAAAGTACGGGAAAGACGAACGATTCAAAGGCATAGAGAAAATGCGGGAACGAGAGAGCATTTTCAGCGACTACTGCTCTGACCTGCGACGTAAGGAGAAAGAGGAGAAATCCAGTCAGAAAGAAAAGGTAGGTCATTTAGTGGGGATCGTAAGTAACACGGAAAACCTTCTCATGTCAACGTGTCTCAGCGACATTAGACTGGTTCCCAGCATTTCATTACTTAAATTAGTACTTGTTCTTATCCATATTGTGAAGGAATTTTATTCAAAAGAAAATTACATGAAAATATGAGTATGTTGATATTATGAGCTAGTTGTGTAATGCTAGTATTATATATATAAATATGTTTATTCAACGATCAAGGGCCCTCAAAGGGCATTTACATATAAAACAATAATATAATTGTGGTTATGACAAATAAATGTAAGGTTTCTTGAAATGCTGAGAACCTAGAATAATTAGCCATTGTGAATAAAGATGTGATTATATATGAATGTATGATATAAACATGTCAAATTGATGCTAAAGCTATAACACTTAGAGTATTTGATTAACGACAAGTGAATGATTTCTGTCAACCTGTTAGTTGATTGGATACAGAAATGTAATGAACATTACATGTTGTTATTTCTTGCAGACTTAATTCCTAATACATATCTTGACCTTTCAGGAGAGACTATTAAGCAAGCGAGAACCCACACAGCTCTCCTCAGGGCCGGGTTCTCAAATGTTTAATTTTCTCTACAGGTTCCAGTAACTGTCATTGTTTATATTGATACTGATTTTGTATTGCATATTATTGAAGTACATGAATATAGTCTCACATAACTGAATCACAATATGATCTCTCTTGCTACAGTTTATCAATGACATACAGGATAAAGTAAAATTCATAATACAAGAATTCAAATGCCAAAAATAAATGATAATAAAGTAATTTTTTTTTATGATAATGATAATGATGAAATACTGATTAAAGTAAAGATTTTTTTTCTGTGAGTTAGATTCTATTTTTGTCCATGATGCAACCTTTTGTTTTTTGTCTTAACCTTATTGTCCCTTTACAAAGAGGCGACACCTGCGAGGTTAAGGAGCTCGTTCCTTCAGCTGACGCGGCCACTGTCTACGGGTATTTGCTTCTTTTGTTTTGAAAATCAATAAGCTGGTTCAGGCCTCCTGGACCGGCTGAGATTTTTTCACCATTTCTCTGATCGATGATAAGTTTACTGAATTCTCTTCATGTCTATTGGTTCTCGTTTTGGATGATGATTTTTGACTTGTACATGGGAACCTGAGAGACAAATGTTTTCATTTGTTTTCCATTGTAAAAGACAAGTGGATTTTTTGAATTTCACGTTAGGAATGATCTCGTGCAACAAGATGAAGTAATGTAACTGTGTATTCTTGAATTTTTTTTCGTGGTTTTTTAAATTTTAAATGGTTGGAGGCAATTGAAAATATTTGTTTCTTTGTTTCCATAATATAGATGATTGAATACAATATAAGTTGTAAAATGTTACATGTACATTTAAATTGGATTTATTCAAGTAATGAATATTCATTAATTGAGTTTTATTGCCTCTAGAATCTTATTTATATCCAGTTTATAAAGTAAATTATAGAATAAAGTTATTTTATCTCATGAATACTGTCCATTGATAACTCAGAACCTCATCATTGATACTTCTTATTTGACATTGATTTTATTCCAGAGATTATGTTATAATAAAACCTGCTATAAAATCTTAAATTGGCATCAGATATTTTGTATCTCTGAACTGTGCCATTTTAACAGTAATTTTTCATTTCAGAAGTGGATGAACAGAAATTCTAATTCATATTTGTTTTACAGAATTTTATATTAACCCAGTTAAATGTGACGTTTGCTGATCTTGAGTTTTATTTTCCAGTTGAAGTCGGACTTTATCCAACTCCTTAAGGAAACTTTGGATATAGATCGCCACTCGCGATGGAGTGAGATAAAACGCAAGATTGACTCTGATTCTCGCTATAAAGCGGTTGATAGTAGTTCTCGTCGAGAGGACTGGTTCAAAGATTACGTCAGAAAGTTGGAAGATAAACGTGACAAAGACAAAGATAAAGACAAGGACAAAGAGAGAGACAGAGACAAGGAAAGAGACAAGGATAGAGAGAAGGATGAAGTGAGTGGCCAAACAGATCTCTTGTATTGTGTAAAAAGAAAGTCAGAGATAAGCTAATGGCCAGCAAGTCCTCTTGTAGTCTATAACTTGTTTTATTTATTTAAATAATGACTTATATATTGAAAATTCCAAGTCTAATCTTCACTTCTCTGTAACAGTGAGGGAAATAATATTTATGGATCATTCAGAGCAATTGTTTACAGAGTTTGAAGAATTTTGTTTTGTTGCTCCCAATTCAGTGTTATATTTCTGTATTTTTGTACCAATGCTTCAGGAATACTGAAAATGAATTTGTGCTTGTTTATGTTAGGATTCTGATGATGAAAGAAAGGAGAGAGAAAAACAAGAGAAACAGGAGAGAATCGAGGCCAGTATCAGGAAGCGGACAGAGGAAGTGGAACGGTCACTGTCCAGTTCCCTGAGGGAGAGGGACAAGGAGAGGGAGCAGCACAAGAAGGACGAGGCCGTCCAGCTGTTCAACGCCCTACTGGTCGACCTGGTCAGTATCTCGCCAACAGATATAGCTTGTAAAGCCCTCACACTAGGCAATTCTTTAAAAAATGTTTGTTTGGAATTGCCGTCCTGAGGTTTCTAGACCCAGGAGGGAGGGAATTTTTTTTTTTATTTTTCAAACAAGAAGTTTAACTGATTTAAAATTGGTAAAAAATAAAAAATCTCCACAAAAATTTTTTTTTTACTTTTTGCTAATAAAATTATATCAGCAGGGGGTATTTCAATGAGACGGGAAGCAATTCCAAACAAACAATTTTATTTTGGCCCTACAGGGGTGGTATAGTCAGATACAGTGCTGTGTGTATAAAGTACTTGATCAGTATTACCATTACAGTGATTAAGTACTGGTCTAGTCAGATAACTTCGCGGATAAAGCTTGATAGTACTCATTGAGAGCTTGTATTCCTGTTTTGCTGTCACACAACTGTGCTGTGTATATTAACTTTTTATTACCTATGAAAAACCTGGAACTATTGATAAAATTTATTTACTTTTGATATTGGCAGTTAAATTAACAGTGATATAAGCAATGAATATTCGTGAACATTTTGAAATTAGAAAGAAAGTTCTAATAGAGCGAAGAAAATATTTCTTCTTATGAGAGTGGCAAAAGGCCCCTTATTTTGTAGCTATTGAATTTATGTAATATGTATTTATCTAGGTACGTAACTCAGAAGCCAGCTGGCGGGACACTCGTAAACAGCTAAGGAAAGATCACCGCTGGGAGCTGGCTGAGTTACTGGACCGTGAAGAGAAGGAGAAGATCTTTGAGGAACACATTGAGAGTCTGTTCAAGCGGAACAAGGAGATGTTCCACAAGCTGCTGGATGAAACCAATGTAAGCCTTCAGTCTTACAGTAAAACAGTGTTCACAACAATATTGTGTGTACAGTAATAGAGTGTATACGGCAATACAGTGTTTATAGTCTTATTTTTGCTTAAATGCAAAAAATTAACACTTAGCAAAAATTACAACAATTAAAGAATTTTAAACGATTGAAGACCATTGTCTGTGATATGTATTGTAATGATGTTTTATTGTAAAGAATGATGAAAAAACTCAAAAAAACATTTACCAGAAAGTTCTCAAATGAGTCACATTGAATAATCTTGCCATTAAAAGAATCATTATTATTAATAATCTTGTAATAAATTGTCACTAATAAGAATTCTTGAAAATGTAATGGAACTGTTAATGTAACTTATACTACAGATCAAGTACATTATTTAACTTTTTATATTTGTTACAGATTAGTCTGGTAGCAGGATGGAAGGAGGTGAAAAAAGTTATTAAAGAAGACCCACGCTACTCCAAGTTTTCTTCTAGTGACAGAGTAAGTGAAAGTCAATTATGAGTTCCCTGAAATATTTTACTGTTGCACTATGTACAAATATAATAGTCATTGCACAATACAAAAATATTGGACTAAAAAAGTTTCTCATAAAAGTGAAAAAAAACCATTTGTGTATTTGTTTTTAAATTTGTGACAAGCTTTTTTGAAGTAACGAAGAATTTGTTCATTGTAGAAGAGAGAGAAAGAGTTCAGTGATTATATGCATGAGAAGTATGTCCAGGCCAAAGCTGATTTCCGAGAACTACTGAAAGAGACCAAGCTAATCACTTACAAGTAAGTCTGTCTACAGTTTTATCTCACTAACAGACCTGGTACAAAGTCTCATTGTTTGAGTTCAGGTACAGTTCTATCTCACTAACAGACCTGGTACACAGTCTCATTG
>WFKH01010211.1:1554623-1564805 GCA_016163765.1 Magallana hongkongensis
TTGTTTGAGTCCAGGTACAGTTCTATCTCACTAACAGACCTGGTACATCCAGGTACAGCTAAAACAGCTAATCATTATAAAAGAGAGGAATGAAAATGGATCCTATGATATGATTTTTAAGATTGCTATTATATCCACTTCCTCTTGGAGAGTTAAGGTATTTTGAAGTCTTCTATGAACTTGATGCAACTTTGTTGTAATAAAACTTGTTAGATATAGGGTATTTTGAGTGATTTGTGATTTTTTATGGTTGGTTGTATTTCAGATCCAAGAAGCTGATAGAGGAAAGTGACTCTCATCTCAAGGATATTGAGAAGATTTTAGAGGTACAGTTTTCTCTTTGATTAAGTTCAGTGTTCACATTTTTTACACCCAGTCTCTTTATACCTTACAACCATGTATTACATTCATGACTGAATAAACGTGGGTGCTCCAAAAATGTTTTTGAATATAAGAAATTATAGTACAATCACAAATTGTAAAGAGCATTTATTAGTAAGCATAACATTTAATCACACCATGTTCACCTTATCAATTTGTTCATTTAATAAAGAGAGGAAAGAAACACAAATGGAAGTCTTAGTAAATGTTTTAGTAATGCTTTCTTTATGTTGTTAATGAATATCAAGTAAAATGCTTTGTTTGTTGTTGTAGAACGACAAGCGTTACCTGGTTCTGGACTGTGCCCCCGAGGAGCGAGCCAAGATCTTGCTGGCCTACGTAGAGGATCTACACAGACGGGGGGTCCCTCCCCCACCCACAGCCTCCGAACCCTCTCGACGGTCAACCAAGTGAACGGGGACGGTCACAGAGCGGGGGATATGTGTTCATTGGTCGGGAGACTAGCCACAGATCATGTGATCATTGATGAAATAGACAGAATTCATTTTTATGTAACAAATCATTTACATTTTACCAAAAGAAAATCCATTTATTTGTTGTCATTTTATGGTTTTTATTAGTTGTAGAAAATAAATACCTGAGTGGTTATACTGTTTTTTCTTGTCCTTTGAGTTTTTCAAGATTTTATCGAACTTTTAGAGTAAGGACAGTTACATAAATAAGCCTTATTTATATATTCATGTTATATGTATACAAAAAAGAAATGCTTACTTAGTACATGACAGAAGCAATAATAGTCTATTTATTTAGAGTGAATGCGATCACGATGAATACTAATACTATATATCGTGGACCATATGGACAACACATTGTTCAGAGTAAATGTTAAGTGGTACACGGCATGAACTGTTGAATATGCTGGTCACAGGGTTTAAAAATCCGCAACTTATAAATTACGTTCATTCGGATTAAGGCATTTAAAAATTGCAAGATATATAAAGCCGAGAAAAATTCATTGAGTTTGCAATCAGTTGGTTACTAGTTGCGAGTTCCTGACGATGTCGGAAAGAAGACTTGAAAATACCCTTCCTCAGTAATCCATACATAAAAATAACATTTTACATAAAACTTATCATATAATCAATGGAAGTTTATTTACAATTGATTCCTCCTTATGAAACATACATAAGCTGAAATAGAAAATCGTCGGACTCTGGCATTAGCGTGCGTAGTTTTACAGTAATGTACAATGGTGTTCTGATTGTCGTTTCTTTTGTTTTGTCTTGGACTATATTGTGGCAACGCCAGTGGTTGAAACGCGTCACGGGATTGCCGTATATATTTCTATAGTCCTCAGGTAGCGATTTACAGACGGCAACATGGGGGCCCTAATGAAATAAAATTTTTCATTTAATTTCTTTCATTACTCTTTCAAAAAATCGAAAAAAAAACCCCACTTATTTGATACTGAATTACTACGGAAATACGCCGAGTTGTTAAAGTATAAAAAAGGCTCGGCTTCGAATCGACAAATTTCTGTAGACAGTTATTTACAACGCCAATTAATAAGTATTATTATCTGGGCCGACAATGTCTCCAGCAGCAAGCTAAGGACCTCAGCACCGTTTGGAGTCTAGTGACCGATTCATTCCATTTCGTTATGCCATCTTTCACGGGGTTTCTTTTTTGTTGTAAATGGTTCTAGCTCTAGGGATGCACGTCTATGTCGGTACGAATGATATGTTGTTGTTCGTATGAAACGTTCTGGTCATAATGGAGCGCCCTTTTCTTCAGAGAGGAGAAAATAGCATTTTTAATGTTCAATGGATAACGAAAATCAGAGAGAGAGAGATAGATGTTGTATCTGGTCTTTGTGTTTTCCTCTTTAATCATTGCAAACATAGATGTCCCTTGCTTTCAATGGTCTTTAATTTTTCGAATTTAGATAAAGTTACTTTGGTAGAATATTAGTGAAGAATGTGTGCTGCGTGTTCGGCTTCTACTGTAAGTCGTTTTAATTCCACGGTGTTAAAATTTCAAGATTTCTCAAAAAGTTCCAGTCGCGATAATTTAAATTTCGCGCTGCAAGAAATGGCACGAGGTTCAAAATAAAAGCTTTAAACGGTTTTCAAAATTAACGATAGTATTCACTCACCCACTCAATCCTCTCTGCGCCATCAGTTGCTTGAGGCGGCTACAAGGGATCTCCATTTGGCTCGGTCTGCAGCTACTCGTGGTGTTGTCTCTATGGCCAGGCTCTTCAGATTTTTTTTTAGAGCAGTTTGTCTTCACTTCTCCTTTGGCCGGTCTATATTTCTTTTTCCCTAGGATGTCCATCTAAGGGTGACCCTGTGCAGTGAATTGGGGGGGGGGGGGATGTGAAGAACATGACCAAGCCATTGCCAGCGTCTCGTTCGGATAGTCTGTGATATTGTTGTCATCCCAGTTCTTTTCAATAGTTCTTCGTTTGAGATGGTGTTTGGCCAAAATATAGTATTCAGGATGGGTTTAATTTAGCAGAAAAATGATAAATTGTGAATATAGTGAAATTAAAACCATCGTGATTATTAGCCTATCTATAGTGTTCCTAGCTGTCGAAACCCTATTTTAGAAATCGTTTTGTTTCCAGTCCGATACAGAGAATACCATAGTCTAAAGGAAAACATCGCAACTGAATCCGGAATATAACTATTCGATGAATATAAAAAATAGTTATATTTTACAATACTAATACTAAATTTTGTATGCTGACCTTCGTTGATTATTGATGTATTTTTTTTTTATCCAAATGTAATCTGGTTGGTTATCCGTAATATTTTGAAAACACTAGCTGGCCAAGCTTGAAAACAACGATAAAATAGTAATTTATATTTCAAGTTCAATTTTAAATTTTTCAATTTCTTTATTGACCAATTAAGGGCCCTCAAGGGGCAACGTGAAGACTGTACATAAAACATTCAATAAACATATACAAGAGGGAAAGAGTTGGATGATTGATTGAGCTAGGACAGACATGAACATTTATTTTTTTTATATATATATATATATATATATATATGTTGCAATACTCAATATATATATTTATATTAAACACCATACATAAATATGTCAAAATACTTACAAATCTGACATAATTTATCATATGATTGAAAACCAATGTTTGACTCAGAAATACAAATAAAGGCAATGCCTTTTGTAAAAATTTACCAAGAGAGTTTAGTATATCGAATTCTTTACAGTTTAAAATCCAAAATATTAGTTTATCTTGCAAACTAGTAAAATGAAATTAAACCAAATAGTTCCCCTCTCTCTTTGGCGAATTTGCTACATTGGATAAGAAAACGCTCTTCATCTTCAATTCTATTAAGTGTACAATTTTTACATATTCTTTCTGTTCTAGATGTGTTATTATATCTGCCCAATTCTATGAGAAGTCTGTGTGCTGATATACACAGTCTACGGATTGGCTTTCTGTATTCAGGTTTTAATAAAGTTAAATGCTTTTCCAGTCTGAAGTTGGTTTTCAAAAAAAAAAAAAAAAAAAAAAAAAAAAAAAAAATTAGTAACAAGTTTTCCATCTTTAAGTGTTTCACTTGAGTACTGCCAATCTATCAAATATACTTTAGTCTTAAAGAAGTAACAAAGTCCTTTTCAAAATATGTCATAATGTTTTGAAGATTAAGATTTTTTTAGCAACTTTTCTATAGAGGAATACCAAGTTGTATTTTGGGCGAGATGAAATTCTTTACTACAGAGAAATGCATCTTTTAATGAAGGAAAATATGTTGTTAAAGTGGTTGGAGCTGGTTCAGAACTCTCCCAGTTATTACGAAATGAATTCAGCACGAAAAAAAAAATGTAATTGAATAATAATTCAAAAGGAAAAATGCATTGTTCATTTATCCTAGCCCTACATAGGAGTTTCAAGGTATTGTCTTATTTTTTTGAGTAACTGGGTTTTTAACACGCCTCGTCCTATAATATTCATCGTAGAAGTTTCAACAACGCGCTGAGCTGATCAGGCGCATCGAATGCACCTTCAAGGTATCACACCGGTAATTGTTTTCACTATATAACAATATATAGAGGGAAACAATTCTTAAAAATCAGTTTATATTTCTCTTGACAAAATCTTTGGAGGAAATGTCATTTGTTACCTATCGCATCAGCTGACACCCCAAAAAGGGCAAACGATACGGCATTTCTCAAAATATCTAGCTCCAAACAGGTAACACTGTGCCGGATAATTATGCCAGTGCCAAGGTGGCATTTTTGCACCCGCTTAAGATGCAGTTTCGGAAAAATTCATATATACCAAATGATAGACCATTGTCTAGAGAGTATATAACCACTTTTGTTTTTAGTGTGTCTCACCTGACAGGTGAGATATTTACCTTTAAAAATCAATATCCCATAGGAAAATGATAATCCCCATAGGAAAAACGATTCTCCTACAGGAAATATTGACAATCCTATAGGATTTTCTAAAAATCCTATAGATATTATATTCCCTATAGGATAAAGCTATTTCCTGTAGGAATTTGACTCAGACAAGTAGTTTTCCCATAGTAAATTAAAATTTAAAATTCCAAATCATATCGGATTTGAAATTCATATATGAAGTTTTTGTATTCCGATAGGAAATTTCTAATTTCCTATAGGAATACTGTTTTTCCTATGGGAAAAATATTTTCCTGTAGGAATTTAGTTTTGAAAGGTAAATATCTTACCTGACAGGTGAGATACAATGATAACAAAGGTGGTTATAAACTCTTTAAGCAATGGTCTATCATATGGCATATTTTGAATTTTTCGATATATGCAGCTTAGACGGGTGCAAAATTGCCACCTTGGCACTGGCATAAACATCCGACACAGTGTTAGGTCTACCCTCAAAACCACGTGTTTTCCGTTTGGATGTAAACAGACTGCACAATCCCAAGGAAGCTGCTGCATGTGCCTTGAAAGAAGTAGTCCCTATGAAAAATGATCATCATCTAACAAAACACACGAAATATCCTTCTCAGTGGTAAAATTTTTAAAACTGAGTAAAGGAAAATGTAAAAATTCAGTCAAGGAAAAAAATAATTCTGAAGACTATATAGAACTACAATTGATACACTGATATACATATTGACATTAAAGCAAACCGAAAGTAGCTAAATGGCGCCTTAGATTCTACGGTAAATATTCCGTTTTGTTTTAGAATGGACGATTACTTCAGTCCTTGGCCCGTTGTGTGCGCCATTGACTTTGGGACTACAATCAGTGGCTATGCTTATTCCATGCGACCAGACTATGAGAGGAACCCGTTAAATATCGAGTTCAATCCGCCCTGGTCAAACGAAGAAATGATGACACCAAAAACTCCGACCTGCATTCTTTTCGATAAGTCGGAAAACTTTCATTCTTTTGGGTACGAGGCAGAAAAGAAGTATAGAAAGCTAGCCGAGAAAGCCCAAGAGGAACTAGAGACTGATGAAGACGACGATAGCGATGATAGCGACGATGAAAAAGACGACGATAAAATTGAAGAAGACAGCGTTACTGAATGGCTTTATTTCAGAAGATTTAAAATGAAGCTGTATCAAGATGATATGGTAGGTGAATTAGTGTTATCTTTGGGCATGTAACTAGGTGGTGCGTTTGAATCCATTACATTGGATTAAAGGGGCATGATCACGATTTTGGTCAAAAATTATTTTTCCGATTATTTTGTACAATGCGTTAGTAAGGCATTTTAAATAGGCAACCAAAATTTAAGTATCATTCGTCGAGTTATAAGCGAGATACAGAGCTTACAATTCTTGCTATGTAAATAAAGCTGTTGTTTACATTTTGAATGCATGTTAAAGTGAAAATTCTAGTTTTTGACCTTAAATGAATGTGTTAAACGTTAAGAACTGTTTAATTAATATGCTTAAAATTAATAAGACCATAGACAAATCAGGTTGAAAAAGATTTTTTACTGGCATATTGAACCGATGTAAACAAAAACAGGGCACGAGCCTTGTTTACATGACAATGAATTGTGAGCCCGTATCTTGCTTATAACTCTACTACTGGCTCTAAAATTTCATTTGATCATTAGAAATGCATTCTTAAAGCATTGTAAATAATAAAAACAGAAAAATAGAATTTGACCAAAATAGTGACCATGCCCCTTTAATCGTACTATGTACATATAATAAAATTTCTCATACATCTACCAAATGTTGTCGCTGAACTTCTCTATACCCTACTTCTAATGAAATAAGTATATAGATCTTTACTTACACATTGTAAGACATGGGGGTATGAAAAAGAAAAAAAAATAGAACAGTTATACTCAAAATGATCCTCTGAAATTAAAAACTCAGCAAAGCAACTTTATGAGTTTTTGATGGACAACCTTGAAATCTTGGATTTATTTAATATTTTTTTTTAAATCTTGTGACAGTAAAATCTCATTGAATTTTTATCTTCGAAACTGCTCGTATTTAAATGTTATATTAGTGTAGTTGTTCTCTTTTCTTGATTTAGCCATAGTTTTGAGAAATCAGCATTACTATAATGCTATCATCTTTCATATATTATTTCAGTTCATTTGTTTGCTGTGGCCTATTTCACAACTCCTACGAATGTGTTAAACTTCAAACCATTAAATTACAATCGCGTCCTTTCTTTAAAGGGACCTGGACACGATTTCAGATGAAAATTTTATTTTTGATTTTTATGTATTAAATAGTTTACTTGTCTATTTTGAATGATTTACCAAAATTTGAATGTAAGAATTAACTCGTGTTACAAGCGAGATACAGAGGAAAGAAGTCGTTGTTATGTAAACAAAGCTCGAGTCTTTTGTTTACAAATAATGTAAAGTAAAGAAATTACCATTTCTTGACAAAATAACTTATGGAAACAAGATAAACTTATTGAATGTGTTCATAAATAAGTTAATCAACAACAAAATGCAACATTAGATTGAAACTTTTACTAATTCAAGACATATGTAACAATAATAGGACTTGAGCTTTGTTTACAAAACAAAGAATTTTAACCTCTGTAACTCTCTTATAACTCGATATTTGACTTTCAAATTTTGACAGAGCATTAAAAACATCCATATTGACCATTCTAGACATTAAAAATGAAAAAATAAGTTTTGAAAAAATTGAGGTCAAATCGTGTCCAGGTCCCTTTAAAATCAGTAATCATGTTTTTCTTTATAAAGAACAACAATGATAAACCCACATTGTCTATCATGTTTTGGTTTCTTTTCATGTCCGCTATTCAACGTTGTATGGAGTTTTTTTTATCTTTAAATACTGGTCACAAGTATTATATCATTGTCTGACGTTCCCTTTTATTAAGAATTAAACATACAGGCAAACTTAATTAAGTTTAACAAAATCGAAGATAGAAATTCAATGAATTTATACTGTCACAAGACCTTAAAAAATGCTAAATAAATCCAAGACTTCAAGGTTGTCCATAAAAAATTCATAAAGTTGCATCGCTGAGTTTTTAATTTTTGAGGATCATTTTGAGTATAACTGTTCTACTTTCTTTCTTTTTCATACCTCCATGTCTTACAATGTGTTAGTAAAGATCTATATACTTATTTCATTAGAAGAAGGATATAGAAAAGTTCAGCGGCAATATTTGGTATAAATTTTATTACATGTACATAGTACGATTAATCCAATGTAAAGGATTTAAACGCATCACCTAGTTACATGCCCAAAAATAACACTAATAGAACAATATCTTTTTTGTTCTCTGAAATTATTTACCATTTTAGCATTGGGCTTCCTATAAGGTAATATAATAACTTAATCAGAAAAGAATATATTTTCGAATTGTTCTATTTTTTTTTTTTACAGATGACGAAGCAAAAATTAAAGAAATTGAAACTAAGCGCACAAAATGGAAAGAAACTTCCAGCTTTGAAAGTATTTTCAGAAGCAATCAAATATCTGAAAAACCACTTTGAAGCCTTATTACTGAAAACAACAATAAGAGATGATTGTAAAGAAAGTTTAATAAATTTAGATACGTCGCGAGAACAACGTGATACTTCTGTGTCCACAAAACAGGAAACACATTCTAAACATTCTGATCCCAATGTTACGGAGAATAATGACTCATCCTGGTCTGACGACATCTTGTGGGTCCTAACGGTTCCCGCCATTTGGTCTGACCAAGCGAAGCAGTTCATGCGAGAAGCTGCAATACAGGTTATTCAAATGTCACCATTTTGTATAATAAATTGATTTAAGTGGTGTTCTGCCATTGTAACATTCTTTTTGGACATTTTAGGCTGGTATAAGGGACGACCATTTGGTTCTGGCCTTAGAACCAGAATCAGCAGCCCTCCTTTGTAAGCATTTAGCGCTGACCAAAAAAGCAGGCGACATCAATGTACAGATGTTTGAACCTGGCAGCAAGTTCATGGTCGTCGATTGTGGAGGTACGTTTACATTGTATTTCGTTCAATATTTATTAAAAAAAATTTTGACAATAAATGCAATAATAACCTTATATGTTGCCTTTTGTTAATCAGGAGGAACAGTTGACGTTACAGCATACAGAGTGGAAAATAACCAAGCCCTACGAGAGTTGCATTGCGCATCTGGAGATGCAATAGGAGGAACAAATGTGGACAGGCTTTTTTTCAAACTCTTAGATGATATTTTTGGAAAAGACGTGGTGGAAAAATTTCAAAACAAATCACCGTCAGACTGGCATGAATTGATGAGAAGTTTTGAAGTTAAAAAACGGGGTATTGGCCCAAACGAAAAGGAAAAAGAACAAATCACGTTTTCTAATTTAGTTGGCCTGTTTGACGAATTTAAGACTGCAAATGGAAATAGTAAAAATGCCGTTTCTAAACGGTTACAAGAAATGGACTTAAAAAAGAAGATAAAATTTAACGGTCCCAAGATGCGTATTGACGAAACGTACCTAACTGAAACAGTTTTTGCTGGTCCAATCAAAGATATTGTGAAACACTTGAACGATTTGTTCGCTAAGAAAGACGTTAAAGGCATTGATATAGTATTGCTTGTCGGGGGTTTCTCCGAATGTCCAATGCTGCAAGATGAAATAAAGAAGGTATTTTCAGACAAGACAATTGTTAATCCGCGAGATGGGAGTATTGCTGTAATGAAGGGGGCAGTGCTGTTTGGACATAGTGCTGAGATTATAGCTCGGAAAAGGATAGAGCAGGGGCATCAGCTGCATGACATGGGAGATCTGAAAGTCTCTGAATGCGTAGTTCGGAAAAGTAGAGCCTTCTATGGTGTCGCCACCGATGTTCATTTTATTGAGGGTGAACATCTTCCGGTCCATAGATATACCAACGAAGAAGGTTTCGTTATGTGTTCAGACATTTTTGATTGCTTGATAGGGAAAAATCAAGAGATGGAAATAGGGACAACTGTCTTTGAAAAGACATTTAGATCATCTAGTACCTCAGAAGCCAATGTTGAAATTTATCGCTCTGACAAAAAGGTGAAATATTGCCACGACGAAGGTTGTCAAAACATTGGAAATATACGTGCCTATTATTCAGATAGCTCTCAAGAAAGAAGACTGTTCAAAATCCAGCTACATTTTGGTTTCACAGAAAAAATAGCAATAGCTACTGACATGACAACGCAGAAAACATGGAAAGCCAAACTCGACTGTCTTTTGTAGAACATTATCATATTATTCATTGAAGGTATAACCACGATCTAGGTCTGGTCATCGGCATCAACATAACCACGATCTAGGTCTGGTCATCGGCATCAACATAACCACGATCTAGGTCTGGTCATCGGCATCAACATAACCACGATCTAGGTCTGGTCATCG
>WFKH01010211.1:1564815-1610388 GCA_016163765.1 Magallana hongkongensis
GTCTGGTCATCGGCATCAACATAACCACGATCTAGGTCTGGTCATCGCCATCAACGCACCAACGATTTTATTTCATTTTTGATATTGTTTATGTCTGTTTTCCATGTACCATGCAGGTGAATTTATTCACGATGTTATTTATTGGCCTAATAAAAAATCCCCTTTCTGTACTGTCAACTGCATGTGTTCAGTGGCAATGATTTGTCTTTGTCTTGAAAAGGTATATTATTTATTCATAAAAATGTTATAATTCATATTCTCTTATTTTGACAAATATTTATTTATATAATATGATAAAAATTCTGAGTCTGTTTATTTAAATTTTAAACATTATTGATCACTTTACATCATGCGTCTTAGTGGACTAAATTCAAAGTATCTGAACCGTATGCATTTTAAGACATAATTCATTTATTTGAAGAAAGATAATTGATGAGGATATAATAGGATAGAGGACTGACCCCTACCTATTTCTCTTAAAATTGAACATTGAAAATCGAGTACACAGGTCTTTCTCTGATTGAAATCTAATAAAAGTACAATATATTATAAAACGCAGCGTGTTTTAATTGCTGAAACCCAGTCTTTATTACTTTTCCTATTTTATGTGTCATTTTTCCCAAATGCAATTTCTGTCTACACCCAATAAAAGGTACTCAATAGAACACCTCTATTAAGGCCCAGTTTTCTACTCCACACTACTTATATTTCCTTTGATTATGGAGCTTCTGTTTCGTTACTCTTAGATCAAATAAGAATTTAACAATGTCCGAGCTTTATCGCATTTAATACACTATCTTATTTGGAACATCAAGGATGGCTGAAGAGTTAGGATCAAAATAAATTTCTTATTCTTACTGTAGATGGTAATCAGCATCCACCAATGATTCTGGTTGTCCCCAGATTTGCTTACCAGCAACCCATATCTTATTTATTCAGTTCAAATAGCTCAACAAAGTTTTTTTGGTATACTAAACAGTTTTTTACTTCTGTAAGTGCAATGCAACATTAGGTATAACTATTTAGCTATACATTAATTAAACAAACATCAATATTGTCGAGAGTGCCTTAGAAAATGCTTTGTTTCACCGCGATTGTTTTATTGTATAGCTATAACATCCCGTACCAGACGTATAACAAATGTATTTGTGTGTTTTTTGCACATTAAAAGAAAATGTGGATGACTAGGGTTTTCTTGTTGCCGTTTATTATTATTTTATAAAAAAATTAAATTTACAAACGTATCCCCATAATACCAAATTTAGTTACATCTTAATTTTTTCTTCACTTGGATTCTTGACTTATCTGTATATTAGTTTTCATCATGGTTATCATTTTTATTATTTTCCTGCATAGTTTAACAGTCTAATCATATTAAATCAGAAAATAACAAAGAAATTATACTGGGAAGTCTTGGTAGTCACTAATGGACTTTAAACGAGAAACGCGAAATGCTGACTTTTACTAAACCATACGGAGTTTTTGTGCAGTGGTTGACTAAAGTTTAAAGCTATTTTTATGTTTTCCAGTAAGAATTTGCACATTTTTATAGATTTTCTACCTTATGAATACCCCTTCATTTAAATTAAGTAGTTTTGACTCTGTCTTAGAATAGCCTAATTCGGCGCAATGTATAAGGCTAAGCTTTTCACACTCGAAAAACGAAAGTAGCAGACAATGGGATTCAGTGCTTTTCCCCAGAATAAATGATTTTAGTCCTTGGCTCGTTGTTTTTGCACTTACTTTGGAACTTCATTCAGTAGCTACTAGTATGCTTATTCCATGAGACCAGACTTTGAAATAAAAACCCCACCATTATTCATCCCCAGGTTAATCAACGAAGAAATGACGACGTTCAACCCCCCGACAAGCACACTGTTCACTGAGTAAGAACACTTTCATCATTTAATTAGTTACAAGACAGAGAAGTAATTTAGAAATTTAGCAAGAGTCTGATGAGACGACGATAGTAATTCTAGTGACGACGAAAAAGACGAGGACAAAATTAAAGGAATTGCTATATTTCCGAAAATTCAAAATCAAGCTGTATGGAGACAATGTGTTTCGTAAATTATCCCTCCAAAATGCCAAAACGTGATATTTAATGAGTTATTGTTTGACATTACATTAAATTGAAAATTTACTAGGTTATCCCCCCCCCCCCTGTTATTTTCGCCCTTCGACACTTGTGTACGGTTTTGCCACGTCTTGAATTCGCACAATCAAAAAGTTTTGTAAAACAGAAATATTTTTAAAACATTGAAATTCGCCCAGTCTTAAATCCGCCCATGCCACTGGCAACGAGGGCGAAATGGGCAAAAATAAAACGAGGGCGAATATTTCCTTGTTTACAGTATTTGCTTACAAACTAGAAAAATAAACCGATAAATGCGCGACCCACTGAGGGGTCTTGAAAGTACATGTAGTCGCAAGCTCTTGTTAATTTAGTCCAGAAGGAAAGTTAAACCCCCTCTCACGATTCCACTGTTCAAAAGTGCTCCGAATTCTGTTAGTAACCCCCTTCACTTCACTTTCTGTCTGAATGATTAAGCTTTGCCATTCAGTCAACTGAAAATTTTTTCTAAAAAGTAACTAACCGATGACTGCAGGGCAGAACTATGCCATTCAATCACGTTTTCAGACAATTCGTTTTACTTTCATTTGACTGAAGGGCAAATGTTCAGCTTGTGTATATTCCTTATGAGTACATTTAATTATCAAAATATGTGCCTGTCCTTGTGCATGTCCTAGTTCTGTGCATTATTCACCACGTTTCAATTGCTTTCAGATTTAGACTGCCTATGTAAATACACGCTATATTTTCCTAGTTGAATTTATATAATCAATTTTAACGCATTCAATTCAGAACGATTTTTTTGTCCTATGCATTTGTCAAGAATAAACAGAACTATTGCCATAAACAAAAATTTAACGATCTGGAAAGCACGCTTTATATCTTGCAGAAACGTTGAATCTCAGAAGTGGTAAGTATCAACTTAAGTGAAATCTTTTCATATTATCACTCTTTTTAAAGATGTTTAGTTTATTGTTTTTAATAAAAGGAAGTTATTTGATAAAAAAGTTCATGATATAGAATAATGTCAAACCTCATTATAGTGATTTCAACTTTAATTATTTCTTTATATAGCGGTGAAATACGTACCATATTTTCTAAATTCTCAGCTTGTAATAAGAGTTTTGTTAGTAGGTGTAGTCTATTTAGTTTATATAGCTCTAAATTGGCAAATATCTGAGAGTTGAGGTGTTAGCTCGTCTGAAAAAAATTGACTATTCTCTATCCTGAGTTTTTGCTTCCACCACTTTTTGCTTGATACAAGTATTTTAAGGTGAGTTATCTCAGGTGATGAAGGTATATTGCTACATAAGTAAGGAAAGTTGACTATAGACTATTTCAATAATCATAAATACCTTTGTGCTCATACTACGTTTATCCACTAATATGAAAAATATCCCGATTATCTATTTTGAAACGCCCCCTTCACCGCTTTAGGTTTCAATACACAATCCAAAATAGAAAGTCTACGTTTACAGGGACTCTGCATTGCATCAGCCATGAAATAGCCGACTGATAACGTTGAAAAATTGTGCGAGGTATTCCGAGTGATTCCGAATGGCGAAAAGATTTCCCATTATAAATCTACGTTAGAAGATTGTTTTCGTTCCTGTGAACTTTTATGAGTGACAAATGATAATGTGTCAATGAAGATATCTTGGATATATTTCCTTTTATCGATTTCAACTGTATTTCTTTCACATGTATGTGTTTTTTTAAATTTAGAATTATAAAACTGTGTCGGAATACCTTGGAAGAGACTATAGTCATTATCTTATAATTTGAAGGATTTATTGACAAATCCGCCCTTTATATACTGGTAGTTTTGATTTTCATATAACAAAACATACTGTCTGTTATCACCACATTTCAACTTGACTGTGCTTTCGGGAACCATTGATTTATTTATCGGCCCTTTTGACGAATAATTTATCCTCCACTTTGCATCGGGCAATATTTCGTCCCTCCTGGGCTAGCATAATGTTGCCCTTATCCCCAGTCAACAGTTCTATAATTATCGTATTAATTTATCAAATACAGAATAAGATGGAAAGTCCGTGGGGAAAAGAGAAGATTACTTGTAGAAAACAGTTTTAGTTTTTAAAAGTTTAAATGTTCGGTGATCTTTCATAATAATTGTGTTATAGAATATATATTGAAAAGATAATGTAATTGAAATTTATTTCTGAAGTATTTTAATCATAACTTAAAGTCCGAAAACAGGTGAACGACCTTAAACCTGGTTTTGCTTGATTGATGAATGCAAAAAGAATGAATATGACTAACGAGACATAAGATAAGGTTTAAACTTGCTATAGATGTATATTATTTGTTCAAATAGTATACGTTATGGGTGTTACAGAATTGATTATTGTCAAACCATTTGTTTGAAAAAAGAAATTCGCCCGAATAGCCTTCAAATAGTATACATGTATAGTATTTGCTTGTAAGAATTGTCTAACTTCTGGATTTGTTATAAACATATTTACTCTTCTGTTTTTATTTGTTAAGAAAGTCGACGTTTGGAAGATAAAATCTTTCACGTTATGGCGATATCACAGTATAGAGTACGTCAGTGTTCCAAATGTTTAGGAGATCTTGAGTTTGTGTGTATCACTTGTCAATCTGATCTGTGTCAACGATGTAAAGAAAACCACTTGACCGATCTCTCTAATAAAGACCACGATGTCATGTCATATCGCGAAACAAATAACCATTATGTACAAGAGAGATGTGAGAAACATCCTAGGATGATTGTACGGAAATACTGTCAAACATGTAGGATTCCTTCTTGCTTTTACTGCAGTAAACATAGAAAACACAGACTAATAGATATTAGGACTGCATGTGAGCAAAAGCGAAAACAAATCGTACAAACTATTCACATCATTAAACATGAAGCTCTCTTTGATAGACAGATTATGTTGAAAGGAATCAAAATTGATATAAGAAAATGCCGCGCAAATACCCTAAAGAATCAGTCTTTAATGAACGAAAAGGCTCAAACATTGAAAATGGCTCTTGACAATATGTTAAAGTATAATTCATTCGTACACAGATGTTTGAAACAAAAAAATGTATTTGATACTCATCTAGCTCGGATACAATGCTTTGAAACGAGATATGAAAAGTCATCATACAGGCCGATAGACTTTCTCAAAAAAATCAAAAAAGTAAACATTCCCCGTACAAAGGATAGTCCTTAATTCTTAGATCATGGAATCCAACAGTTAACGATTGAATCATTTAAAGTAGAAGATTTGATAGCATTGCTTGGTAAACTTAAATTTAAAGAGAAAAGGAAGCGACACGTTAGTAACGACCACCTCTTTAAGTTGATGTCTTCCCCCTTGCTACAAAAGTCGTTTTTAAGAACAGATGACACTGTTTGCTTTCCCGATTCCTTGGTCACATCGGACCTGCTTGTGGTTACAGATGAAGATCTAGAGTCAGATTTCAAATTGATGAACAAAACGAATGAAACTCTAAAACGTCTGCAAGATGATTTATTACAAAACTGTGAGTCTGACCAAAATTTTAAATGGATACCAAAGTGTCTGCACCGCTCACCATTTACCAGGGATGTTCTTGTCGGTATGCAGAAAGTTTTCAGCAGGAAGAAATGTATGACCAGAGGTAGAATAGACCGATACGAACATACTGGTAGACTAAAGGATAAAGGACCAGTTCGCTATTATGATCCTTTGTATGTAGTAGAAAACAATAATGGTGATATCGTGGTGTCTGATAACAGATCGCGTGTAGTGGGGACGGATCATGAGGGAAAGGATCGTTTTGAACTTAACGTACTGATGCCGCATGGTATCTGCACTGACGCGCTGTCACATATCCTGGTTTGTGATACTAAAACCAGCACAGTACAAGTTTTTAATAAGAATGGTAAATTTCTGAGACATCTTCTATTCAGACAGCCAGGGTTAATTTCCCCATGTTTTCTGGCTTATGACATCAACACTTATCAACTGTGGGTTGGGTCAGACATAAACAAAAGAGTTTGTGTTTACAACTACCTAACCCGACCCGCCGGTAAGTCAAGTTGTTATGTTTAAAATATAATTATCACGTTGGTTAAAATTTTTAAAATAATTTTAAAAGTTTTCTTTCCTCGATAAGATATATCAATAGCTGCCCAATGGTCCGTTCTTTTTATGTTGCTTGACTAACTTACCACATACGATAGACATATATCAGTTATCGCATATGTATTTGTAAATATTAATTATACGCAAACTTATTTCGTTGGTCAAACCAAAAGAAATGCACTTCGTTCAAATATTTTACATTTCAAGTTTTTCTACAAGCCAAATAATAACCACCTTTCCGCCATTGTAGATTTAGTGCAAAATACGATGAGAAAGATACGTAAATTTGTCTCCAACGATCCTATCCATATAAATTATGTTATACGTATCTAACTTCAATGGGCAATTAATTTCGATCAGTTCAGTCAATTTAGTTCAACGCAACAAAGATACCAATAGATATGCCATTAATATTTTAATAATATGACGGCACAACAGTATGTAAGATTGAAAATAACTTTAACAAGTTTAAATGTTGCAGATCTAAATCCCCATACTTCTGATTCGATTGAGAGTTCAACTGGAAACCAATACTTGCAGACTAAAAGAACAGGCGATGAATGTCCGATATATTATCCTAAAAAACCTAAAAAACTGAACGCTGTCATCACAACAGGTTATGGCCCTAATCATATTTCATGTACGGGAACAAATTATGTTTGGTTTAGTTATACACCCAATACCATCTCCTTGACAAACACAAAAGGTCCCGATAAACATACTCTGATGGAGGTTTGTGGTGACGCTTCATATTTTGGTAGACACACAGTAAATAAGGAAAATGAATTGATCTACATTGATAAGAAATATAACATCATGAAACTGTCAAGTGATTTGAAAAATAAAACTGAGTTGATCATTTCAAAAGACTCTACATGGAAGCCATTGTGCGTATACAGTTCCAAATTTACTGCAGACCTGCTGGTCGGAATGTACGAAGACGAAACAAGGACGGGTAAGGTCAATCGGTACAATCACACTGGAGAATTGATACAGTGTATACAATACAAGGACAAAATATATGAACTGTATTGTCGTCCGACATATATAACTGAAAACCAAAATAAAGATGTTGTTGTGTCCGACTCTTACGAGCCGCTCTCTAATGCTGTAGTGGTAACGGATCAAAACGGACAATATCGTTTCTCCTACACTGGGCATCCACCAGATTTTGAGTTACAGCCACGTGGAATCTGCACCGATGAGTTGTCTCGAATTTTGATTTGTGACAATATGGAAGACAAAATACATATAATAGATAAGGATGGTCAATTAATAGCAGAAATGTGTTTGAGGCCTACAGATTTGTTCGTACCGTACAGCATAGCTTATGATTTCACTACTCGCTGTCTTTGGATTGGAGCTGTTGACGGATTTTACGGATACGAAGTTAAATTATCCGTCTTTAAATATGATGCAAGTCATCATATTCTGACTGGTAACAGTGTGAAGCAACGAAATAAAACCATGTTATGAATTATATTAATTCTTATTGCATTTCCATCTCTTCTGCGTTCGCTCATGTTTGAGGACTACGTAACAATAAAAAGACAAAATAAATTCAACAATAACGGTATATTGGAATAAAACTATCATAGATCTTGTAATTTAAAAAGTTATTTATTTAGTATTTATGAATAACATTGCACTTTTTAAAACAACTTTTGATAAATGTTTAAGTATGTTTATGTTTAATGACAACGTCTTAATAAGCTCTGTAGATTTGACAGCATTGAATTTGGAAAAATCTGTATACATGTATATGAACTTATGAACTTATCTGTTTAGCCTAAGATTTAAGATACCTCGGCCAAAACATAAGATACCTCGGCAAAATAACATATATTGATGTGTACATTGAACTTATGATATTTTTTTTTCATTTTAATAAAACGACGCCTTTCTAGTACGCGATTCCGAATACAATTTTAATATGCTATCAATCTTATATTTTTGATATTTTCAAAAAAATATATTTCATTCAAATGTTTGTATGTTTGTAAATTTTAATGTATGTGTATGCATTCAAAAACCATTCTATAATTTTCTTTGCCACAAGTAAAATTCATTTCTTATTTGTAAATTTGTATTGTTTACTTGAAGATATGGAACATCTGAAATGGGTTGAGAGTCTATGAAAGGATATATTGACTTAATATTTTATTCTTTATTGTCTAACGAATTAGGCAGCTCATCACCGATTTCTTACTGAAACCAGTGCCACGCATTTGATACTCTAAATGGTGTAGCTTGTCATATTTATTTATAAAACTGTTTTGCGCAATTTCTTTAAATGTCTCTTCTTTTCAAGCGCCGTGTCAAATAATCCATGATCTCCCTAAATCTAATTTCCGCTTTTATAATATGACGTTGGACCCCCGCTCCGCCCAGCATGTCAAAAAAAAAAAGAGCGGAGGTTAAAATCAGAACAATCTCAGATAAAACGCCAATATGTTTTTAAATATTTTTAAGATTGCTCATGATTTTACTTTTTTGTGGTCAATATGTCACTCAAGTTGCAAAAAAATGATATTAATATCATAGAATTTGAGTGAGCCAATGTATATTTTGTATTAATTGAGGTGTCTTCAGTTGAGTTTGCGACTGTCTTCTGTAAAACACTATTTTAAGTTCATAAAACTTACAACGACGTACATTTACTGGTATGTATCGTGTAACTTTATATCGTATATTAATATTCAATGATTTGAATGAGACTGTGTGTGTGTGTGTGTGTGTGTGTGTGTGTGTGTGTGTGTGTGTGTGCAGTATCAATGGTAAACTGACTGTTTGGAGAACAATGTCTTTTTACCAAAGAATCCATTTCATGAACTATGGATATCTTGATAGTCTACAAGACAATGTAAACGATTCACATTTCTTTATTTTCCAAATTATTAGGCAGATGTATTTGCATAATTACACATCAGGAACGCCCACAGACACCTAACGTTATATATTTTCCCACTAAAAAAATATATATACCCTCTACCTAATAATACACAAACAATACATCGCCGCCATCTTGGATTCATTTAAAGGTGTCATGTCAGCTGAAAGTTTCGCTTGAAACTAATCGGTATTTTGTTTGCAACCCCCTTCATCTCCCAATCGGTCCTTTATTAACATCTAAGCTTACAACTTATTCAACCAGAACAGCTCATTACACCTGTCAATAAAAACCACCCTTCAAATTTTATCTACCGCATTAAATTTGCGATAAATGTCTGCGCATTTACTTTGAGAACTGAAATTTATTATAAAATTTTCATCTATTCATTATGTTTCAGACGATGCTGCTTTCTGAAAACCTGCGTATTAGTTTTCATTTGCTTTGGTAACGGTTGTAGATACCGTGCATAATAGTAAAGGGGCCATGTAGTCTCCAATGTGGTTTTATATATCATATACCTGGGACGTTGCAGCATAAGCATACAATCGTTGAATCTTGTTTTAAAACAATAAGTGACTTATAAATAACAGAAATACAAATTGGAATCCTGTTTCGAACATTTCATTGAATATAAACAAGCATCACAGAACTCTAATAAATTTGTTGCATCGTCGTAAATATGCAAACCAAACTTAGATCATTCAGTGACTATATGGACTTCAAAGAACAAATACATATTCTGACAATTATTTAAACCAGTTGTCAAGTTTGTTTTTTCAAATGATTCAGATGTATTGTACAGAAGTGTATTCAGATGCATATGGTATCTGGATACCTCAATCTGAAATCAATAGTAACTAATAACCCTAACATTATCGAAGGGCAAGTATACACCTGCAGTAGAAATAATTTGTACGCCACAAGTAAAAAAATAAAAAATAAATGAATATTTTGAAATACAGTACAAGTTTTGTTTTGTATATATCTAAATAGATGGGCATTTTATTTCGTGTGGAATTAAATAGCGACAAGCGTAACAATAGAAATCAAGAACTGATATTGCGGGATTCGGAGATAAAGGGGAAATAATACGTGTTACTGAATTCGTGTCAGCCTTAACACACGTTGTCAATCAAGCGTATAGAGGACAGATATCAACTGATATAAATGCCGACTGTTAACTTCTTTATTCGAAACCGAAACTAGCTAAACAGTTGCATAATATACTGAGGGTGTTCAGTGGTTTCTTAATGGATAAATATTTCAGTTCTTGGCCCGTTGTGTGCGCCATTGACTTTGGGACGACATACAGTGGATATGCTTATTCCTTCCGACCAGATTATGAGAGAGATTCGCTGAAAATCGAATCGAATCCAATATGGCGCAGCAGAGAAATGTCGACACTTAAAACACCGACAAGCATTTTGTTTAATAAGGCGGGAAAATTTCACTCTTTTGGGTATGAGGCAGAAAAGAAATATGCACAGTTAGCGGAGAAAGCCCAGGAAGATCAAGACAGTGAAGAGGACGACGAAAGCGATGACAACGACGACAAAAAAGACGAAAATAAAACTGAAGAAGACAGCGTCGCTGAATGGCTTTATTTCAGAAGATTTAAAATGAAGCTGTACCGAGATTATTTGGTTGGTACAATTGTATGTTAAATGCTGTGAAATACCTACTATCTTAATGTTTAGAAGACTAATTACAATACTTAGAACAAAAGGCCCATGGTTTGCAGCAAATATATTCTCTATTTACAGTTGTGAAATGCAATACTAAAATAATGCTTTTATGCAGCTTTCATACTTTAATTTTATTAAATTCTACATTTTAATTAATTAACATTTGCTGAAGATATGAAATACCTATATCTTTTCCACTAATAGTGTTCATCATTCATTAGAGAATTCATAAACAGCGTTGATAACAGCTCACATGTAGTCGCAAATTTAATGAATTATTATTTATTTATAGTCTGGAATAAAATTAATAGAGAAAAGTTTATTGATTTTAAATTGCAATATCTGTTTGTACTAAAGGTTTGTTGCTGGGGAAACATGTTTATGTTATAAAGTTCATGCTTATGTTTAGGCATGTCTAGGTAAGTGAATGTTATTGTAGAAATACTATTAACTGATGTGTCTTTAATTGATTTTCAGATGCCAAAGCCAAAATTAAAGTTTTTGAAACTTAGTGCTGAAAATGGCAAAAAACTTTCAGCTTTTATAGTATTTTCAGAAGCGATAAAATTTTTTAAAAACCACTTTGAAGGCTTACTTAAAAAATCGACAGTGACAGAAGATGATGGCCATTCCAGTCGTCTTTTTTCCTCCACAGAAAATGGTAATGAGAATTAAATGAATTCCAGTTCGTCAAAAGATTAAAAAAAGAATTATGTTGTGTCCGCAGGTAATTAAGGAAAACACTCTTCTCTCACTGTTGCAGAGAGCAGTGAATCGCCATGGTCTGACGACATCTTGTGGGTCCTAACAGTTCCTGCAATTTGGTCTGATCAAGCGAAACAGTTCATGCGAGAAGCAGCTATACAGGTTTGTACAACATTCTTTGTAATGCTTTATGATGAAATGTGTTAAATGGTAGTTCATTTGGGTTTTTCAACATGTATAGGCTGGTATTAAAGACAATAATCTCGTTCTGGCGTTAGAACCGGAGTCCGCAGCTTTGCTCTGTAAGCAGTTAGCGCTGATCAAAAGACCTGACGATATCAATGTACAGACGTTTAAACCTGGTACTAAGTTCATGGTCGTAGATTGTGGGGGTAAGTCAAATTTTTATTTCGTTTTCATCAACTTAGCCATATAAATTGTTATTTCATCACGAAACCATGTTGTTGTCTTCATTTCAAAGGGGGAACAGTGGACGTTACAGCTTATAGCGTTGAGGATAACCAATCTCTGAGGGAGCTACACTGTGCTTCTGGAAAAAATGTCGGAGGAATAAACGTGGACGAAATTTTCTTCGAACTTCTTAATGACATATTTGGGGAAAAGATCGTAAATGAATTTAAGAATAATTCACCATCAGACTGGCTCGAAATGTGGAGAAGTTTTGAGGTAAATAAACGTAGCATTGGTGAAAACAATCCAAACGAACGGCAATACGAATGGATTACGTTTTCAAACTTAGGTAGGCTGTTTAAAAAATTCAAGAGGGCAAGCAAAAGCGGGAAAAATTCAGTTCAAAAAAGGCTGCAAGAAATAGAATTAAACAAGAAAATCAAATGTACAGGACCAAAGCTGCGCATTGACGAAAACTTCTTGACTGAAAAAGTTTTTAGTGGTTCAATCAAAGAAATTGTAAAACACTTGAAGAAATTGTTCACAGAGAAAGACGTAGAGGATATTAATATCATGTTGCTTGTCGGGGGATTCTCCGAATGTCCAATGCTTCAAGAAGAAATACAGAAGGAATTTCCAAACAAGGCAATTGTTAATCCGAGAGATGGCAGTATTGCCGTGATGAAGGGGGCAGTGTTGTTTGGACACAGTGCTGAAATTATAGCTCGAAAAAGGATAGAACAGGGGCATCAGCTGGATAATCACAGCGAGTTTCCTAATTGTGTAGTTCGAAGGAGTAGGGCTTACTATGGAGTCGCCGCCGATGTTCCCTTTATTGATGGTGAACATCCTCTGGTTTGTAAATATACCAATGAAGAGGGAATGTCAATGTGTTCGGGCATTTTTGATTGCCTGATCAAACAAAACCAAGAGCTTGAAATAGGAAAAACAATCATAGAGAAGACATTTAGATCGTTTAATTCTTCTCTGATTAGTGTAGAAATTTATCGCTCCGACAGAGAGGTGCGTTACTGTCATGAAGAAGGGTGTGAGAAAATTGGTCACATACTTGTCAGGGTTGCTGATAATTCACGTAAAAAAAGATTGTTTAAATTCAAGCTTCATTTTGGTTTCACGGAAAAAATAGCAACAGCCATTGATTTAAAGACACAAAACACTTGGAAGGCCACCCTCGACTGTCTTTTGTAGAACATAACATGAAAGCTAACACGAATCCGTAGAATAAATCAGTCGTAATTAAACAATTAAAGTATACCATTAAGGGAGTCAGCAAGATTCCAGTTCCCCGAGAACAAGTCTTTTTCCCGAGGCGAAGCCAAGGAAAATAGGCTAGCTTGATGGGAGAGGCAGATGATAGTTTTGCATGAAAGACCTGGTCAAAATGTTGATCAACATTAAAAACTTCAAGTTCGAATTGTTATTTGAGGTGTATGAGTATCTAAAATATTTATTGCACTCATGTATGGAGTATTATTATGCCTCCTGTCAGTTTGACACTATATATTCAATAATAATCTACTGTTGATAAGCAGGAAGTTATATAGCGTAAGTATACTATGCCGAAAAAGAAAATCTTGCTACTCGCTACTGTTACACCACAGCAGCTAATATGTGTTGCAGTTTTTTAGCTCACCTGAGCTGAAAGCTCAAGTGAGCTTTTCTGATCACTTTTTGTCCGGCGTAAGTCTGTCTGTCCTTCCGTCTGTCCGTAAACATTTTACATTTTCGACTTCTTCTCCAGAACCACCGTGCCAATTTCAATTAAACTTGGCACAACGCATTTTTGGAGGAGCGGGGCTCAAGTTTGTTAAAATGAAGGGCCACGCTCCTTTTCAAGGGGAGATAATTATAAATGATTGAAAATTTGCTTGTATTTTTCTAAAATCTTTTTTTAAAAAACTGTAAGGCCAGAAAGTCTGAAACTTCTCAGAAAGCATCCTCAGATAGTGAAGATTCAAGTTTGTTCAAATCATGATACCCGGGGTAGGGTGGGGTCACAATGGGGGGCGGGGGGTCAAGTTTTTACATAGGAATATAGATAAAAAAATCTTCTTTTTGAAAACCAATTAGCCAGAAAAGCTGTAACTTGTATGAGAGCATCCTTATGTAGTGTAGATTCAGGTTTGTTTAAATCATGATCCATGGGAATAGAGTGGGGCCACAATTTGGGGGTCGAATGTTTCCATAGGAATATATAGGAAAAGCCAATTGGTGAAAAAATCTGTCACTTGTCTGAGAGCATCATTATGTAGGGTAATCTCAAGTTTTCTCAAATCATGATCCCCAACGGTAAGGTGGGACAATGTCGTGATCTTCGGGGGTAGGGTGTGACCACATTGAAAGGGGGGGGGGGGAGGATCCAATTTTTACATAGGAATTTTTTTTTATTATTCTCAAAAACTCAAATGTTATAATACATGGCATGACTTATATGTATCTTGACATATTGTTGATTCTCAATTGCTTAGACTGTGACCCCTTGACAATTTTTTAGGCCCCACCAGAGGCTCAAAGTTTGATGTAGGTTTATAGATATATGAAAATTGTTTAAGATCTTCTTTAGAACTGCAATACTCAATATACACTCACGTGCCAAATTAAAAGTCAAAAAATGGCTGACATTATGAACCTTGGCCAAAATCAACAGAGTCAAAATTTGTTTTTTTCTCTGTATTAACAAAACGTACTTACCCCAAATTTTCAGTACTTTGTTATACGACCATTTGCCCCAAGAACAGCTCGAATTCGCTTTGGTAGTGACAAGTATAATGATTTTATGTAAGTTGGAGTGAGAGAGGTCCAGATTTCCAAAACATTGTCAATAAGGTCCTGTCTAGTTTTTTATTTGAGATACACGTTTCTGAAGTTTCATTTTCTCAGTTCCCCACACATTGTCTATGACATTCAAGTCTGGAGATTGAGGGGGCCAACTCATAGTGTTGATATGGTTTTTTCTTTTCCAGCTACATATCTTTCGAGATGTATGCACTGGTGCATTGTCTTCTTGGAAGATATAAGATGGCTGACCGACCCGTTCCTCTTCATACTTGGCAATTACTGGCCAAAGATTTGTGTCCAATATTTCAATGTATTTCCTAGAGTTGATGTTGCCCTCTATGGGTGTCAAAGTACCAACAGAATCAGAAGTTATACACCCCCAGAACATCACACTTAGCCGTGGAGTTTGTGGGTCATTAGGACTGTAAATTCCAAGACAGCGTGGTTTCCACTTTTCATCTTTTTTCCTTCATACAAAAACTTTTCTGTTTTTTCCTAATACTATTTATATTTCATCTGAGAATATAACTCTTGACCATTCACGGTTAACACCCCAATGTAGATGAGAATGGCAAAAGAGTCTTCGTTTCAATTTGTTCTGCTTAGATATGGTGGTTGTTTTTTTAACTGCTCTTCTGTGATATCCTTTTTCATGCAATCTTCTTTGAACAGTACGTTTTGACAGCTTCTGTGGTGTATTTTCATTAAACATAATATAAATATCTGAGAATGTGTTTCTTCGGTTCACTTTCACAATATTCACAAGTCTTCTGTCAGCCCTTTCACTGCTTTGTCTTTTTCTACCACATTTTGACTTTCGTGCACTTTCAGTCAAGATATTTGGATTTTCCTTATTTTCATTTCTCTTCAAAAAATGACACACTGTAAATCTGTTAATTCCAAGTATACTCCCAATTTTTCCACCACTGTTACCTTCACTTTTCAGTTTCAGAATCAACTTTTTTTGCTCTGTTGTCAAATCCTTCCCTCTGGCAGCCATGACTTTTATCATTGCAGACGACAGCTTTATTTGTAAACAAAGATTTGCCTCCCCTTGATCAGTCAGTACGTACTTACCTCTATTACCCCCGGTAAAAAATGCCCGGGTCAAAATGTCACAAAACTATTTATTTTTAGAAATGAAAATACAGTTGATTTCTTTTTCAGAAATGAGTCAGCCATTTTGTGACTTTTGTATATGTGGTATGACTATGAAATCATCCTGTTACCAAAGGGATTCAATGTTTAACATAAGAATATCTGGAGATAACTATAAAAATCTTTTTATACAGGATCTAGTCTACTACAATGTCCAGATTTTTCGTATTTGACTCCAAAAATTCGATTTCATTAATATTATGGCTATTTTTGCTCTGGTGAGCGATGTGCCCGGGGGCCTCTTGTTTTATACATCAAACAATTAAACATGATAATCTTTTTAAAAACGAAAGTAGCTGACAATGGGATTCAGTGCTTTTTTCCCCAGAATAAATGATTTTAGTCCTTGGCTCGTTGTTTTTGCACTTACTTTGGAACTTTATTTAATAGCTACTAGTATGCTTATTCCATAAGACCAGACTTTGAAAAAAAAACCCACCATTATTCATCCCCAGGCTAATCAACGAAGAAATGACCCCCCCCCCCCCCCCGACAAGCACACTGTTCAACGAGTCAGGAAACTTTCATTTTTTTATTTACAAGGCAGAAAAGTAATTTAGAAATTTAGCAAGAGTCTGAGGGAGACGACGATAGTAATGACGAAAAAGACGAGCACAAAATTAAAGGAATTGCTAATTTCAGAAAATTCAAAATCAAGCTGTATGGAGACAATGTGGTTCGTAAATTATCCCTCCAAAATGTTAAAACGTGATATTTAAAGAGTTATTGTTTGCAATGACATTACAGTAAATTAAAAATTTACTGGGTTATCCCCCCCCCCCCGTGTTATTTTCGCCCTTCTACACTTGTGTACAGTTTTGCCTCGCATAATTAAAAAGGCGTGTAAAAGATAAATATTTTTAAAACATTGAAATTCGCCCAGTCTTAAATTCGCCCATGCCACTGGCAAAGGGCGAAAGGGGCAAAAATAAAACGGGGGGCGAATATTTCCCTGTTTACAGTATTTGCTTACATACTAGAAAAATAAACCGATAAATACGCGACATACTGAGGGGTTTTAAAAGTACATGTAGTCGCAAGCTCTTGTAAATTTAGTCTAGAAGGAAAGTTTAACCCCCTCACACGATTCCACTGCTCAAAGTTGTTCCGAATACTATTAGTAACCCCCTTTACTTCACTTCCTGTCCGAATGATAAAGCTTTGCCATTCAGTCAATTGAAAAAATGACTGAAAAGTAACTAACCAATGACTGAAGGGCGGAACTATGCCATTCAGTAACCTTTTCAGAAAATTCATTTTACTTTCATTTGACTGAACGGCAAATGTTCAGCTTGTGTATATTCCTTATGAGTACATTTAATTATTAAAATATGTGCCTGTCCTTGTTCTGTGCATTATTCACTACGTTTCAATTGCTTTCAGAGTCTTTCAGAGTTTAGACTGCCTATGTAAATACACGCCCTATTTTCCCTTTATTACCAAGTTGAATTTATATCATTAATTGTAACGCATTCAATTCAGAAGGAATATTTGTCAAGGATAAACAGAACTATTGCCATAAACAAAAATTTAACGATCTGGAAAGTACGCTTTATATTTTCCAGGCTTGCAGGAACGTTGAATCTCAGTAGTGGTAAGTATCTACTTAAGTGAAATCTTAGATTTTCATATTATCACTCTTTCCAAAGATGTGTAGTTTATTGTTTATAATAAACGGAAGTTATTTGATAAAAAGTTCATGAAATAGAATGATGTCAAACCTCATTATAATGATTACAACTTTAATTATTTCTTTATATAACAGTGAAGTACGTACCATATTCCCTAAATTCCCGGTTTGTAAAAGTTTTTTTGTTAGTATGTGTAGTATATTTAGTCTATATAGCTCTAAATTGGCAAATAGCTGAGAGTTGAGGTGTTAGCTCGTCTGAAAAAAATTAACTATACTCTATCCCGAGTTTTTGCTTCCACCACTTGTTGCTTGATACATGTATTTCGATAATCATAAATACCTTTGTGCTCATATTACGTTTATCCACTAATATGTAAAATGTCCAGATAATCTATTTTGTAACGCCCCCTCTACCGCTTTAGGTTTCAATACACAACCCAAAATAGAAGGTCTACGTTTACGGGGACTTTGTATTGCATCAGCCATGAAATAGCCCGACTGATAACGTTGAAAAATTGTGCGAGGTTTTCCGAGTGATTCCGAATGGCGAAAAGATGTAAACATGTTTTCGTTCCTGTGAACTTTTATGAGTGACAAATGATAATGTGTCAATAAAGATATCTTGGATATATTCCTTTTTATCGATTTCAACTGTATTTCTTTCACATGTATGTGTTTTTTAAAATTTAAAATCGGAAGCAATACCTTGGAAGAGACTATAGTCTTTATCTTATAATTTGAAGGATTTATTGACAAATCCGCCCTTAATATACTGGTGGTTTTGTTTTTCATATAACAAAACATACTGTCTGTTATCACCACATTTCAAGTTGACTGTGCTTTCGGGAACCATTGATTAATTTATCGGCCCTTTTGACGAATAATTTATCCTCCACTTTGAATCGGGCAATATTTCGTCCCTCTTGGGCTAGCATAATGTTGCCCTTATCCCCAGTCAACAGTTCTATAATTATCGTATTAATTTATCAAATACAGAATAAGATGGAAAGTCCGTGGGGAAAAGAGAAGATTACTTGTAGAAAACAGTTTTAGTTTTTAAAAGTTTAAATGTTCAGTGATCTTTCATAATAATTGTGTTAAAGAATATATATTGAAAAGATAATGTAATTGAATTTTTTTTCTGAAGTATTTTAATCATAACTTATAGTCCGGAAACATGTGAACAAGCTTATATCTGGTTTTGTTTGTTTGATTAATGCAAAAAAGAATAAATATGACTATCGATACATAAGATAAGGTATATATGTGTATTATTTGTTCAAATAGTATACGTTCTGGGTGTTACAATCCAAGAATTTATTATTATTAAACCATTTGTTTGAAAAACGAAATTCTCTCGAATAGCTTTCAAATAGTATACATGTATAGTATTTGCTTGTAAGACTTGTCTTACTACTGGATTTGTTATATACATATTTACTCTTCTGTATTTATTTGTTTGGAAAGTCGACGTTTGGAAGATAAAATCTTTCCCGTGATGGAGATATACGTCAGTGTTCCAAATGTGCGGGAGATCTTGAGTATGTGTGTATCACTTGTCAATCTGAACTGTGTCAACCATGTAAAGAAAACCACTTGACCGATCTCTCTAATAAAGACCACGATGTCATGTCATATCGCGAAACAAATAACCATTCTTTACAAGAGAGATGTGAGAAACATCCTAGGATGATTGTTCAGAAATACTGTCAAACATGTAGGATTCCGTCTTGCTTTTACTGCAGCAGGAAACATAAAAAACACAGACTAATAGATATTATGACTGCATATGATCAAAAGCGAAAACAAATCGTACAAACTATTCACATCATTAAACATGAAGCTCTCTTTGATAGACAAATTATGTTGAAAGGAATCAAAATTGATATAAGCAAATGCCACGCAAATATCCAAAAGAATCAGTCTTTAATGAACGAAAAGGCCCAAACATTGAAAATGGCTCTTGACAATATGTTAAAGTATAATTCATTCGTACACAGATGTTTTAAACAAAAAATATATTTAATACTCATCTAGCTTGGATACAATGCTTTGAAACGAGATATGAAAAGTCATCCTACAGGCCGATAGACAAAAAAGTAAACATTCCCCATACAAAGGATAGTCCTTATTTCTTAGATCATGGAATCCAACAGTTAACGATTCGATCATTTAAAGAAGAAGATTTGATTGCATTGCTAGGTAAACTAAAATTAAAAGAGAAAAGGAAGCGAAACGTTAGTAACGACAACCTCTTCAAGTTGATGTCTTCCCCTTGCTACAAAAGTCGTTTTTAAGAACGGATGACGCTCTTTTCTATCCCGATTCCTTGGTGACATCGGACCTGCTTGTGGTTACAGATGGAGATCTAGAGTCAGATGTCAAATTGATGAACAAAACGCATGAAACTCTAAAACGTCTTATAGATGATTTATTACAAAAATGTGAGTTTAACACCACTTTTGAATGGATACCAAAGTGTCTGCACTGCTCACCATTTACCGGGGATGTTCTTGTCGGTATGCAGCAAGTTTTCAGGAGGAGGAGGAAATGTATGACCAGAGGTAGAATAGACCGATACGATCATACAGGTAGACTCAAGAATAAAGGACCAGTTCGCTATTATGATCCTTTGTATGTAGTAGAAAACAATAATGGTGATATCGTGGTGTCTGATAACAGATCGCGTGTAGTGGGGACGGATCATGAGTATGGTATCTGCACTGACGCGCTGTCACATATCCTGGTTTGTGCTACTAAAACCAGCACAGTACAAGTTTTTAATAAGAACGGTAAATTTCTGAGGCATCTTCTATTCAGACAGCCAGGGTTAATTTCCCAATGTTTTCTGGCTTATGACATCAACACTTATCAACTGTGGGTTGGGTCAGACATAAACAAAAGAGTTTGTGTTTACAACTACCTAACCCGACCCGCCGGTAAGTCAAGTTGTTATGTTTTATATAATGCGTATTTATATGTTCTTTACATAGTTTAAAGTATTATTATCACGTTGGTTTAAAAGTTTAAAAATAATTCTAAAGGTTTCTTTCCTAAATAGGATATATCAATACCCGTCCAATGGTGCGTTTTTTTATGTCGCTTGACTAAATTATTACATACGATAGAAGTATATTATCTATCTCATAAGTGATGTTCGTAAATGTTAATTATACGCAAACTTTACCTCGTTGGTGAAACTAAAATATATGCACTTCCTTCATATATTTTAATCTATGGTCAAACGATAAATGACCCCTTCCCTCAGTTTACCAATTTATAAGAAGCACATAAAGTTTTTAAAGTTTTTCTTCAAGCCAAATAATAATCACCCTTCCGCCATTTACAAACATATTAGGAGCACACCGCAAGTTAAACTTACAAAAACCAAATACCCATCTCCGCCCTCTCGTGGCAAAACGTTTTGCGATACATTCCATGTTATGTAATTATGTAATGTTATAACTTGATTATAAATATTTTATGATTGTGTCGGTTTTTTGGTTTGGTTATACATTTACAATGTGGATTAATGGCAATTTGACAAATATTCGTGACCATCAATTTTCGTAGATTTAGTGAAAGATACGTAAATCTGTCGCCAACGATCCTATCCATATAAATTATGTTATACGTATTTAACTTCATTGGGCAATTAATTTCGTTCAGTTCAGTCAATTTAGTTCAACGCAACAAAGATACCAATAGATATGCAATTAATATTTAAATTATATGACGGCACAACAGTATGTAAGATTGAAAATAACTATAAAAAGTTCAAATGTTGCAGATCAAAATCCCCATACTTCTGATTCGATCGAGAATTCAACTGGAAAGCAATACTTGCAGACTAAAGGAACATGCGGTGAATGTCCGATATATTATCCTAAAAAAAAAACTGGACGCTGTCATCACAACAGGTTATGGCCCTAATCATATTTCATGTACGGGAACAAATTATGTTTGGTTTAGTTATACACCCACTACTCTCTTCTTGACAAACACAACAGGTCCCGACAAACATACTCTGATGGAGGTTTGTGGTGATGCTTCATATTTTGGTAGACATACAGTAAATAAAGAAAATGAATTGATCTACATTGATAAAAAATATAACATCATGAAACTGTCAAGTGATTCGAAAAATAAAACTGAGTTGATCATTTTCAAAAGACTCTACATGGAAACCATTGTGCGTATACAGTTCCAAATTTACTGGAGACCTGCTGATCGGAATGTACGAAGACGAAACAAGGACGGGTAAGGTCAATCGGTACACTCATACTGGAGAATTGATACAGTGTATACAATACAATGACAAAATATATGAACTGTATTGTCGTCCGACCTATATAACCGAAAACCAAAATAGGGATGTTGTTGTGTCCGATTCTGACGTGTCGCACTCTAATGCTGGAGTGGTAACGGATCATAGCGGACAATATCGTTTCTCCTACACTGGGCATCCACCAGATTTTGAGTTACAGCCACGTGGAATCTGCACCGATGAGTTGTCTCGAATTTTGATTTGTGACAATATGGAAGACAAAATACATATAATAGATAAGAATGGTCAATTAATAGCAAAAATGTGTTTGAGGCCTACATATTTGTTCGTACCGTACAGCATAGCTTATTATATCACTACTCGCTGTCTTTGGATTGGAGCTGTGGACGGATTTTACGGATACGAAGTTAAATTATCCGTCTTTAGATATGAAGCAAGTCATCGTATTCTGACTGGTAAAAGTGTAAAGCGAAGAAAAAAACCATGTTATGAGTTATATTAATTCTTATTTCCATCTCTTCTGCGTTCGATCATGTTTGAGGACTACGTAACAATAAAAAAGCAAAATAAATTCAACAATAGCGGTATATTGGAATTAAAATATCCTAGGTCTTGTAATTTAAAAAGTTATCTATTTAATATTTATGAATAATGACATTGCACTTTTTAAAAAAATAACTTTTGATATATGTTTAAATATGTTTATGTTTAATGAAAACACCTTAATATAAGCTCTGTAGATTTGACAGCATTGAGTTTGAAAAAAAATGTATATATGAACTTTTGAACCTACCTGTTTAGCCTAAGATTAAAGATACTTTGGCATAAGACACATCGGCAAAAGAACATATATTGCTGTGTACATTTAACATAATTTTATGATTTTTTTAAAAGAAAAAATGACGCCTTTTACAACTCCATTCCGAATATAATTTGAATATGTCATCAATACTTTTGAAAATATATATTTCATTCAAATATTTGTATGTATAAATTTAAATGTATGTATATGCATTCAAAAACCATTCTATAATTTTCTTTGCTACAAATAAATGTCATATTATATTTGTAAATTTGTATTATTTATTTGAAGATATTGAACATCTGAAATTGGATGAAAGTCTATGAATTGATATATTGACTACATATTTTATTCTTTATTGTCTAACGAGTTAGCCAGCTAATCATCGATTTCTTACTGTAACCACTGCCACGCATTTGATATTCGAAATGGTGTAGCTTGTCATGTTTATTTATAAAACTTACAAGTTGCTGTCCTTTAAAAATGGACTGCAATACGTGGACCATATGCATGTGTTTCTAACGGAAACGCGAAAGCCTTAAGATTATCAGAGATTCCACCGACTCTAGCCCCCTGCTTTTATATAAAGACATCTACAGGGGAGACCTGTAATTGCAAAAGTGTTTTGATGAATTAATATTTACATTCACTTTCTTCCCCCCTATTAAATTGCATTGATTGATTAAAGTGATATTTACGCATGACACAGAAGACCCAATCACCAATTCTGGTGTGTATGAATACAATCTTCCTTAAGTATTTCTCGAAGAACATGACTGACTCTCCTCACGGCTTCAAACCGGATCACGACCCGATATTATACTTACGCTGATCAACATTTCATTGATGTAAATATTTTTTAACAATTAAACGAAATCAATTTATTTATTTATTATTATACCAAAGGTTATATTCATTTAATAACAGATTAAAAAATAAAATTGTGTACTTTGAATTTATAGCGTTGTGCACTAATTTGTCAGCATAATTCGGCTATTCCAATGGCTCTTCCGTTAATTGCGCATTACTCGTAGAATAAGGCAGAGATTTTGAAAGATAAATTTTAATTGCCGAAGGGGAATAAAGTTTAAAAAACGTTAATATAAGCATTGAATCATTATGAGACCACATCTTTCAAAAAATAATGATTCAATGCTTAAATATTATAGTAGCAAGCCTTGATATAGTGCCTTTAATCACTGAATGTGTACGTTGTATCACGTATAGCCCTCACCTTTTACCTCAGAATTTTAACACAATTATGAATTATATTAACGAAGACATTAATGAAGATACTATACATGTATAGTATTAGGCATTCAGCGAATTTCACTATATGCGTACTACTTTGTTAACTATGTAAATTAATTTCGTATTTTGATGCGTTTCCCTTGAGATTTAAACTTTCATACAGTGACATAATTATTCAATGATGTATTATATATACAGTCACATAATTATCGAATCTGGCTTAAATGCGCAATTTTTTTTAATCGGGAAGTACACTAGCCTCGTCTAGTATATAGTTAAGCTATTTTGGAAAACAACAAAACATCGCGATTTATGCTATTAAATGCATGTTGTAGTTTCGGCATAACATTAACGTATTCCACGATGCTGACAATTCATATCACATGCCGATCATTTTTTAAAAGGAATATATCAGTATGTTTCTGTACTGTTCACCGACAACTTTACAAATACAGCGCCTTTGAACATGTGCATATGACATGAAATCCCGATCCCGATTCAGATACACGTGTGCTAGCCTGGTTCCCTTAGCTACCCATAATGTCGCGCAGGAACCAGATTAGCTCATGCGCAAGCTGAATTTTCCCCAGTGCATCCGGTTTAACCTCGCTTATATATTTTCTGCGTGGACCTCAGGGTTCACGCAATAAGCGCAATTTATTTAATTGTCTTTTAATTCTTTTTAAGCACTGCGTCAATTAATCCATGATTTCCCTAAAATTAATCTAGTTTCAGCTTTTATAATAAAGCGGGGTTAAAATCAAAACAATCTCAGATAAAACGCCAATATGTTATTAGAGATTTAAAATTGCTCATGATTTTACTTCTTTATGGTCAACATGTCATTCAAGTCGCAAAAATTATAATATAAATATCATAAAATTTGAGTGGGCCAATGTGTATTCTATATTAACCTAGTTGTCTTTAATTTTGGGCCGGTGTAACGAAGAATTTTGACCCGGGTTGAAAATTGATCCGGGATCATTTTTCAACGTTGAAACCTGAGACCAGAGGTGTTTAAAAAAGACTTTAGTCCTTTAAAAACTGACCTACGCTGTGGAATTTTAATCATGAAACCGGTTCTAAATGTAACAGCAAATTTACACATATAAGTGACTTGACGTGTATATCTTTTATTTATTCAATAAAGAAACTACAGTTTATTCGTATTTATTCTTTAAATTAATATGTTTTAACATTAGCATAAACAGTCTCTCGAAAGCATCCGAGAATTCGAGACCTAATTCTAAAAATGTTTTTATAATTAGTCTTCGAATTCTCGGATTAACTCATTATGTAAATTATACATGTATGTACATTAATTTTATTTTAGATAAACTAAATTTTAGTGTAAAATCGCTATGTTTTGTGATATTAATATTTTTAAAAATATGTCTTTTATAAGACTTATTTTTTATTTGTTTACATGGTTAAACGCAATACATTTACTATTTCGTCGAGAAATACCGCTTTTCATATATTTGCTGAATTGGTGTAGATAAAACATTTACAAAATAACAAATTAATTATGAATTTTGTTCTTACACCCGCTATGTTTATCTAAACCATATTTATTGAAGATATTTTATATACATCATCCCAGTAGATTTACAGCAAAATTTACAGTACGACATATTTACACTTACTCAGTAAGCTATACGATATGGCAAGAGTTGCATTGCGAATCTGGAGATGCGATAGGAGGAACAAATGTAAATGAACTTTTCGTAAAACTTCTGGGAAGGACGTGGTGGAAAGATTTCAGACGGAATTACCATCAGACTTGCATAGATTGTTGATTAGTTATGAAATAAAGAAACGAAGTATTGGGCCTACTCATTTAGAGATAATAAAAACGAATATATTACATTTTTTAAAAACCGCAAGTGGTCTGTTTCAGAAATTAACAATTACAAAAAAAAAAAAAAGAAAAAAAAAAAAAAAGGTGAGAAGACTGCTTTTTGAGCGGTTACAAAAATGGACTTAGAAAGAAAACTAAACATAAAAATACTAACTGTACATTTGAGAATCTTGCTTGACTGAAAAAGTTTTAATAACTCCAATAATAACTACCAGAAAACATCAGAAGAACTCGTTCGCTGAGAAAGACGTAAAAGGCATTGGTATCATTATGCTTGTCGGGGGTTCTCCGAATGTCCAATGAGATGCATAATGAAATAAAGATCGCTCTTCGTAAAAAAACAGTTGTTATATACTCCGCGAGACAGAGGCATTGCTGTAATGAAATTGGCAGTTTTGCTTAAACATAGTGCTGAAATTATAGCTCGTATAGAATAAAATAGAGGCATTAGCGGCATAAAATTGAAAGTTTCTCGGTAACGCGCTGTGTTTAATTTGTCTACACAGTTTTGGAATGTTATAGGACCGACGACATCCAAAAATAAGCATTCAATACTTAACTGTCTACCATAAAACACCATCAAACTTTGCTAGCTTTAGCCTAGTCTAAGCCCCGTACTATTTGATCCCAAACTAAACGCATTTTAATTTTTTATGCTGCGTAAGTTCGTTGCCACAAAAAGTTTATGATGAAGTATTGCATACGTATGTAGTTTTATATTACACATGAAGCGGAAAAATGCTGATCATCTGTAAATACACGTATCATATTTCCACTTAAACCGAAAGTAGCTGAAAAGCTGAAATATATAATGGCAATTTTTTCCGTTTCTTAATGGACACCGACTTAACTCCATGGCCTGTTGTGTGCGCCATTGACTTTGGAACGACATACAGTGGATATGCCTATTCAATGCGAACCGACTATGAGAGAGATCCGTTGGCTGTCGAGTCCAACCCATCATGGCCACACGGGGAAATGATAACGCTCAAAACACCGACTAGCATTCTGTTCGATAAGTCGGAAAATTTTCATTCTTTTGGCTACGAAGCAGAAAATAAATATGCAGAGATAGCAGAAGAAGTCCAAGAAAAACAAAACAGGACAGAGGATGAAGAGAGTGACGACAGCGATGACAGCTATGACACAAGAAAAGAAGACAAAGTTGATGATGAAATCATCGTTGATTGGCTTTTCTTCAGAAGATTTAAAATGATGCTGTTCCAAAAAGAGATGGTTGGTATTTTTGTGTTTTAATGTTTAATTCTAAGTAAAAACTATAAAACAGATTTTATTCCTTTTTCTTTAATCTATATTTAACGTTCCGTAGGTGTAAAGTATACCTAAAACTGACGTGAAAACAAATACAAGCAAAAACGAAAAACGAATTTCGATCCCAAATTTTAAACTAGGGTTTACTTCTACGAACTATGCTTAACGAATGTTGTACTATTAATAGCTTAAAAATGTAAGGCGAGAATCCAGAAAAATATGTTTAAGTTATTTTAATACTTGAATACGCTGACTTTGTAAACGATATGCACAGTTGTCTGTTTAACTTTATTTCACAACTCTAAAATACAGTTTACAAAAGGTTATTTGTAATTCATTAATACCTTTAGTTCCTCGACATTTTTGATTTAAATTTAAATGAAAGGACATATTTATGAAATGGTTTTAATCAGAGTGGGCAAGAAATGTTCTTTGTTCATAACTAAGATTTAACAAGAAATATTCAACTAATATTTTAGACTTACTAATGTAATTATGCACTATTGTGTGACTTAAATAATGGTTTCTCATTATGTGTCCCGCGTCCAATCCTGGTAATATAACTTAAGTCTTTTTTCTTTTAATTTTATCTTAAAATTGACGAATTGCAATTTCACGTTTTAATGGTTGAATAGAATTTAAAGAAGTTTTCTTTAAAACATCATGTCAATTTTGTCTAAAGCAAAAGAAGTTATTTTAACCACTAATTTTTTTTCTGCATTTTCTCTGACGTGCGACCAACTTTCAATGTTTTCAACGGTTTTTAAAACTTGAAATTTCACATATAAACAACTTTTTGTAATAGATACTTTGTGCAAAGATGTAATAAAGGCGCGTGCCTTTGCTCATAATAGGTGTGAAAATACATGTATTTTATATTATGTATTAATAAATGCATTTATTACACCTTATTATGAGTAATCAATATTATCTCAGATATTGCAAATTATTGCCACGAATGGTCTGCCATAAACATGACTGGAATGTAAAATAGGGGAAAATTCTTCGATATAGTAGGTTTTTTGTGGAGGTAATCTGCTATAAATCTGCTTTAAAAGGGGGAAATTCTGCCATATAATCAACTCTTCGTGGGAGAAAATCTGCTATTTAGCCATTTTCCGGAGGGAATGATGGCTAGGGAGAAAAGGCACTATATAACACTGGTTCAGTGTGATCAGCTCTTAAATTTTCATACGTAAGGCCGTATTAGGACAATTACATTTTATTTAAGTTTAGTGATTTAACAAATCAGTGTTAATAAGTGATCTTCCGCTAGCATGATGTCTATTCCCTTAGCGTTATAATATTCATTTCATGTCTGACCGCTTTGACAGTATTATCAATATGAATGGAAATAAATTCCATTTTACAATAATGATATAACAATTTTGTATGCAAGATATTTTTTGTGAGTTGTTTATATCTTACTAATACTTAAGGTAATTTGCACGAATACGCTCGATCCTCAGTGTATCTTTCAAATATATGGTGACAAAGAAATCTTAGGAAAATGAAATATGCCTCACTGACCAATTTGTTCTTTTTTTCAGATGCCGAATAAAAAGTTAAGGAACTTGAAACTGATAGCAGAGAATGGGAAAAAACTACCAGCTTTAAAAGTATTTTCAGAAGCAATTAAATATCTAAAAAATCACTTTGAAGCCTTACTTAAAAAAACAACAATACGTGATGATTGTAAAGAAAGTTCATCGAATTCCGATACCTCGCGAGAGACATTTGGTACTTCTGTGTCCACAGGAAAAACGGAGACACAAACTAAACGTTCTGATCCTAATCATACGGATAGTAATGACTCGTCCTGGTCTAACGACATCTTGTGGGTCTTAACGGTTCCCGCCATTTGGTCAGACCAAGCAAAGCAGTTAATGCGAGAAGCGGCAATACAGGTTTGAATTTAACCATTGTAGAAGAAGCGCAGTGTACTACTAAATTAATGGTCAAAAGAAATGGATGGTATTTAAAGTTATATATATATAGGAAAATTCACTTCTTATTGGAGCTCCACCTCCGCCCCGACCGAGGCTTGAACTCACGACCTCTGGAACCCATTCTCCTAGCTTTGAGCGGCCACCACAGTGCTTTATATATATCTATATCATTCACTATGGGCAGGTATATGCCAATTTGAGAGCTATTGCAATGTTTGTGCTTATTATATATGTATATATCTATGCAATGCGTATCGTTCCGATCCTCTCAGATTGTCGTTGAACTGTATTCCACCTGTATCTCAAACGACTGTGTAGTGCGCGGCCAGCGCGCTAGGTTCCGTTCGTCATCAAAAGCAAGATTTTATGTCTTGCCTAGATGGCCGAGTGGTTAGCGCGGTGGCCGCTCACTGCTAGGAGAATGGGTTCCAGAGGTCGTGAGTTCAAGCCTCGGTCGGGGCGGAGGTGGAGCTCCAATAAGAAGTGAACTTCCCTGTGCTTTATTTTGTTTACCTTACGGCTACCTATCTGTCGCGGAAAAGAACCACCCATAAAATAAAATGAGAGCTAAAAAACACACAAGGTACTGAATAGTTAAAATATCGAGTTTTATTATGACGTCACAAATGTTGAACGCTGTCAAATGATACGTCACAAGTGGGAATCAAAGTTCACTCTTGTGGCTGTTACATTGGCTTTTCCATTAATAAGAACTTAACTTGAGGATGAAATAGGATTTTTAAGGTATAAAGCACATTTGCAGGCAACGCAAGAAGTTAAAAAATGTAAATATAAGCATTAAATCGCGCGATACTCAATTTGTATGCACACACCGCTGCAGTTATGAGATTATATCTTTCAAAAAATAATGATTCAATGCTTCAACAAAATTTAACAATTTTAGCAAAATAATATTTGTCTCTCTAGAAACCGAAATAGCAGTCGTCTAGCATATGGAACATTTTAAAAAAAGGCTGATTAATGAGAGTCAAAATGAAACCTTATTTATTTATTTATTTCCCTTATTTAGGCTGGAATTAGAGACAACCATTTGGTACTGGCGCTAGAACCGGAGTCCGCAGCTCTGTTCTGTAAGCAGTTAGCCTTGACCAAAAAAGCGGGTGATATCAACATACAAATGTTTGAACCTGGCAACAAGTTCATGGTCGTCGATTGTGGGGGTGAGTTATTGTTTTATTTAAGCAATGAGGAATCATTCTTTGCGTATTATGAGGTGGTAATTTAGGTCGGGGCGTGGTCAAATTCAATAAAGCCCGAAGGGCTTTATGATATAGATTTGACCACGCGACGACCGAAATTATCATCTTATAATATTCAAAGAATGATTACGTATTACTTATATTTAAATTATTTTCAATTTGTACACTTTAAAAATCATTATTTTAAAACCACTATTTCTTCGCGGCGCAGCCAATACCGTTTTTTGGTTTACTATACGACACGCCCATTTTGTGTCACTTATGTTTTATGAAGTCATTGGGTTTTAGGGTCAAAATTGCTTCGTAATGTTATCACACACAAAGACAGTTGAAAATGTAAATATTAATTATTATTTGATATCTTCTAGATGTATGTAAACTTCATTTATTTGAAATAAGACACCTTTGTGTCTTATCTTACAGGAGGAACAGTGGACGTGACAGCTTATATCGTGGAGGACAAACAAGTTCTAAGAGAATTGCACTGTGCGTCTGGGGATGCAATAGGAGGAACAAATGTGGACAATCTTTTCCTAAAACTCCTTAATGAGATATTTGGTACAGATGTACTCAATAGATATAAAATGAAATCACCATCAGATTGGCACGAACTTTTGCAAAGGTTTGAAATCAAGAAACATAGCATTGGGATCAATAATCCAAACGAAGACAAGAAAACAATAACTTTAGCAGGCGTTGGTAGTCTCTTTGAAATGTTCAAAAATGCACACAAAAAAACCAAAAAAGCACTAGATAAACGATTAAAAGAGCTGAATTTAGACGAAAAGATCAGGTGTTCACAGGATAAAATGCGTATTGAAGAAACATACCTGACCGAAAAAGTTTTTGCTGGACCAATCAGAGATATTGTAAGGCACTTGAAAAATCTGTTTCAAGAGGAAGATGTGAAAAAGATTGATATCATATTGCTTGTCGGGGGATTCTCCGAATGTCCTATTCTGCAAGATGAAATAAAGAAGGAGTTTCCAGACAAGAAAATCGTTAATCCAAGAGACGGTAGCATTGCCGTGATGAAAGGGGCAGTGTTGTTTGGACATAGTGCTGAGGTTATAGCACAGAAAAGAATAGAGCAAGGGCATATACCACAGGATCTATCTGATATCACAGAAAGAGTCATTAGAAGGAGTAGAGCCTACTATGGTGTAGCAGCTGATATTCCTTTTAAATGGGGTGAACATCTTCTGAGACATAAATATATCAATTCCGAGGGAGTAACAATGTGTTCTGCTATTTTCGACTGTTTGATTAAAAAAAACCAAGAAATGGAAATAGGAAAAACTGTAATGGAGAAGACTTATCGAGCATTTAACACTTCAGAAGCCAATGTGGAAATTCATCGTTCCGACAAGGAAGTTAAATATTGTGACGAGGAAGGTTGCGAAATTATTGGAAACATTCATGTCGTTTATTCAGATGATTGTGGAGATAGAAGGTTGTTCAAAGTCCAGCTTCATTTTGGATTCACAGAAAAAATAGCTACAGCTATTGACCTTAAAACACAAAACATCAGCAAGGTCAAACTCAACTGTCTTCTGTAGAACACCATCATAAGTTTACAAAATTAACCACAGTGTACATATATGTATTGCAACCGTAGATGTGTGTGTGTGCAATTACAATGATAAAGTTAATGGTTGGAAACATTTTTAAAAACCATGAAATCCATTTTTTCAGTTCAAATATACGCTGGTCATGATCAAAGAACTTCAAAAGGACGCGAAATCATAATCTTTTGCAAAATCATAACCTTCCGCAAACTTCATGGAATCGATTTTTTTCAAAACTTTAAATTGGACACACTTACTCTTGTCAGCAGGTCATTGGAAGAACTAATCAGTTGCTATAATACGGAATTGCACACTCTTTGGACCAACATGCCCGTGAGCAAACTAGATCTATAACATTACATCGAAATACCTTATGGTAAACTGATGAACGTATGGCAAAACGAGAAAAGACAGGACTGAAAGTTCATAAAGAAATCTTCAATTTCAAGTCATTACTTTATATGTTTGACAAAGACATGGACTGTCCTACAATACATATGCCGACGATACCAAGATTTGATTTTCGAGCCAAGTGTAACACGGGACACAATAGCAGCTAGGTTAAAGGCGTGCTTGTCTGATATCAGTGATCGGATGAAGACCAACATGCTTAAAATAGATCAAGATAAAACATAACTCATTATCTTCTCTCCTAAAAACAAACCCGGTGTCTTTCTAAACTGCAAGTATAAATTTGGTGGTCAGATCATTGAGGCATCATCCTTTGTTAAAAATATTGGTGAACATTTCAATCGGTCTCTTGGTATAGAACTAATATGATTTATTTCAAAACAATGTTTCTACCAACTAAGTAATATTGGTCGTATTCGAAACCTTATCACTAAATATACCTGCAAGACCTTAGTGTGTTCACTCATTATTGAATTAAAGAAATGCATAGCTCTAAGGGTTGAGCTTGAGCTTCATGTCAAGAGTTCAGAGAATTCAAAATACAGCGGCAAGGATTATAACATCTAGGACAAAGAATCATGGTCATATAACCCCTGTGTTTCTGCCTCTGTCAGGGGAATTTCGAATCCGGTATAAGTTATTGTGACTGTGTATAAGGCGCTTCACGGCTGTCACCATCATACACACAGTACCTTGCGAAATGATATCTTCCTGTGTAAACAATGCGTTCCGAGAACTCAAGATATCTAGTCTTATGTCTTCTTTTTTTTCTTTTGCTTTGCTCAGCCAAACATAAATTATTTCCTGTTCAAATGAAACAAACACATAATGAAAAAGTTGACAACATTAGCCAAATTTATTGTCGTTTTTTAATGCAAGTAAAATCAATAGCGGATTGGCTTCATCCATGTAACAGCCAGCCGGAATCTTGAGTGTCCACCACAAGTACTGCATCCTAAGAAAAATATTCTTTCCGAAACCAGGACAGCGGAATCAGCTATACTTTTAAAAACAAGTTTAAAAAATCAGCATTTTAGCATCTAACTGGTCGTAGCTAAGTTTTAGAATGGCAATAGAGCCCGGGTCCTGGGTTAAAATACCTCAAGAACCAAATAACCCCTTACAAGAAAGTAGTTTACAGCTATAATATTAACTCCTAAGTAAACGTTACTGTATGTGAAAACGTGATATTAATTGAACTCCGAGTAGCAATGACAGCTCATTCGTAGCACGCCAAACCCGAAGGTACCAGGATCGAATTCTGCATGCACAAACTAATTTTTTAATAATTTATCTAAAAACGAAAAGAAATATATTATCTCTTGCCCGTACAACACATTATGGAGAACGGCGGTTTGACGTTAATGCCGCTGCACTGTGGAACGGTCTTTCAGCAGATCTAAGGCACCGACACATCTGTGTGTTTTTAAAAGGTCACTTAAGACTCATCTGTTTACAAAAGCTTTTTTTAAAATTGACACTGTAACTATTTTATTGATATCTGTGTTCTTGGTTTTTTTTTATGAAATCAAATACTTATTACTGTTTAGACTATTTTAATCATATTTAATGCCTGTGTATTGTCTATCTAAATCAAGTATTTTAATTGTACATCATACACTTATTTTATGTTAAGTACTTTAGAGTAATGTTTATAAACTTTTATAATAATAATAATGATGATAATTAGATGCTTGTTGCTATAGCCCGAAAAGGTCTTCCGTTCTCGTATACATGTATTAATCTGTAAAAAAAAACTTCTTTCAAATGGAAAATATAAAGGATACAATATTTACTTTGAAGGAAACTTTAAGAACTTACTTCCATGTCAATCAACGAAAATAAAAAAAAAATCCTGTGACGACAGCAAGACATCATATCTACATACATAAGTATATCATCCAACAAAGTTTGGTTGTTCAAGTGTTTACCGTTTTAAAGATCTCGTAGAGACAAGGATTATTTCTCGAGACAGGAAACGGACAAACGGAAGTGCTCAATGAAACTTAAAATGAGTATTTCTTGAACACCTGCCTATCGTACAATATTTTTTATCAAAACTGTCAAAGAAAACCAGTTAAACTGATAAACAACGTCATTTGTTTGAACCCTTCCGGTGAGGACCGGAATTGACGGTTTACAATATGAAACCCGTTAAACACATCTACAGTCAAATGTCTTTCATCCGTGTAAGTTTCTTGATCACTTACAGTTATTGAGATCTCGCGGGTAAAAGTTTGTTTAAAAAAAGCTACCTGAGATAATTGAGATATCTCACCGGAAGTTTTATTGTTTATATAACCTCGCATAGATGACATATGTAGGGAATATACTAATATATTCATTCTATGAAAAAAAATTAAATACGTAAATGAAATAATTTTTGAAGTAATTTCTGTGACGACCGGTGGTAACGACGAACAAAACAAAATAGTTTAAACACATCTACAACTATAGGTCTATTATCCCACAAAGGCTGAATGTTCAAGTCTTTATCTGAGATCTCGATGCGACAAGTTTTTTGCCGAGGGACAGAAACGGACGACTGGAAATGAACTTTGTAAAAATGAAAAAAAGATACATCTGAAGATATTTTGATTTTCTATCATCCCTGAAAATTTCAAGAAAATCTATTTTTCAATCTCTGAGAAATCTTGTGGACAAACAGGAGAAACATAATAATAACTATACTCTTGTTGCACTAACAACAAAAAAGATTTTCCGTTCCTTGTGTTCATTGTAGTTATCTGGAAAAAAATGCATAGCTCCTATAATGTATTAAAGCAGTGCCATGTTTCTCTCACAGATATATTTGCAGATTCTGATCCTATGTGTTCTATTTCTAAATGTTCTGCCAAAAACTGTAAAACCTGTGACATTTTGATCACAAAGACCTCTTTTACAAGCAATCTAACTGGGAAAAGTTTTAATACCAAAACGTGGGAAAATTTGAACTGTAAAACCTCTAATGTTGTCTACGGAATTGAATGTACCCTTTGTGGGCTCATTTATGTTGGTGAAACCAAAGGTTCACTGAACAAACGAATATCAGGTCATAGATTTCAAATCAATAACGGCGGTCAGCAGCTTTTATACAAACATTTTAATTCCCTGATCATTCTGTTTTGTCTATGAAAGTTAGAATTCTAGAAAAAAAATTACCATCATACCAATAGCCCATCGCTGAGTACGCCATTCCGTAGACAACAAGAAGAATTTTGGATAAGAAAACTAGGTACGGCCTTTCCGTATGGATGCAACGATAATGTTGAAAGTGTGGGGAATCTTTCAAGTCCACGGTGTACTAATGTTAATGTAATGGGACTTTTTAACAACACCGAGGGACGTAGGCGTAGTCATGGACATTGGTCTTATAACAAACCAATTATACACGATGTTTCCTTTGATTCATTATTACCTTATGTAAATAAACAATTGGTTCTCCATTACGTTCGCACCAAACTTTACTCTGTCCCTTTGAAAGAGTTAAACCATCTTCTTGAAAGAGTCAAGGAAAAGCCGCATTTTGATATTTCTACACTGGAATACAGACTCGGATCCATGATTATGGATATTGCTTATCATCGGCTTTTTAAACCTACACAAACAGAAAATACTGCTCATGCACCACGTTATATTTTCAAACTGCAGTATGCCAACAAGGGAATCGATCCCGTTGATATAAGCAATATTCTTAATCACAAAAAAGTTCAATCCTGCATTCCGCCATATTTCAAGATAAAGTCAACCCCTTGTATTTCGAACAATTATACTTCAACCATTGCTTCCAAACTCTTCAATTACAAACAAACTCTACAACACCTTAATATCGAACATCTGAAAGATAATCCTCTAACGTGTTCATCTTCTTCTTCACCCTACAACTATAGTCCTGCCGGACAGGTCATTACTGGTGATGTTAATTTAGTTAACAACGAAGACCTAAGATCACTTATTATCAAAAGACCAAAATTTAGTGAGCCTAGATCCTTCACATGGCGTCGTAATTTTATACATATCATGAATTCTGTTGAAGATTACGCCAAGCGATGGGCAAAATCAGAAAAAGAAGACCTTGATACCTTGTCAGAGTGGGTTAAAAGCATCAGATGTATATTAAAATCTCGTATTAAACGACTGAGAGGTCAAATGAAAACCATATATCCTTCTGTTTTCAATAAAGCAGAAGTGAGAAAAGAACTAGATAGATTGCACGATCAGCATGTACTGGTCCCTGCCGATAAGGCAAGTAACAAAATTGTCTTTGTTTGTAAGGAACATTATATTAATTGCATTTTCAAAGAACGAGGTTTCGATTCTACCATGGTAATCCTACTTACACCCAAATCAACCTTTCCAAGCAGGAAATACTTCAAATCATAAATCTTTAATATCCCCAATAAACAAATTGAATTTGATTTACCTTATTTGTACTGGATTCCAAAGCTTCACAAACGTCCTTACAGAGATATATAGCAGGTTCCAGTAAATGTTCTACCAAACCTCTATCTTTACTCCTCTCTAAAATTCTCACAGTAGTAAAGGAGAAACTTCAAGAGTACTGTACAACAATATACTCCAGAAGTGGTGTGAATCAGATGTGGATACTAAAAAATTCTAAAGAATTATGAGAAACTTTGAGGTCACAAAATCTTACCAAAATCAATAGCATAAAAACGTACGATTTTTCAACGCTTTATACAACCATTCCCCATGACAAATAAAAATCTAGACCTTTTGATATCATCGAGAGTTCTTTCTTCAACAAAAATGGAAGTCGTAGAAATGCTTACCTTGTCATTGGAAATCTCAAAAATTATTTCTTTAATAACCATTCTGATTGCACACACAAGTACTATGAGGTTGACATTAAAAAGATGCTTGAGTGTCTGATAGACAACATCTATGTAGTTTTTTGAAATCAAGTCTTCCAACAATCTGTTGGAATTCCCATGGTTACCAATTGTGCCCCATTGTTAGCAGACCTATTTTTGTATTCTTATGAAGAAGAATTTATTCAAAAACTTGTACGTGAAAAAAATAAATCACTCGCTGTGGCCTTCAACTCAACACTCAGGTATATCGACGACGTATTATCAATTAACAATTGTTATTTCCATACTTACGTCGACTCGATATATCCCAGTGAACTTGAAATAAAAGATACCACAGAGTTTCATATTTGGATATTTTACTGGGATTGGACATTGATGGTAACCTAACAACAAAACTTTATGATAAATGCGATGACTTCAATTTTTCTATAGTCAACTTTCCTAACTTATGTAGCGATATACCTTCATCACCTGCATATGGTGTTTTTGTCTCTCAGTTAATTCGATACGCAAGGGCATGCTATTCATATGAACAGTTTCTAAGGCGAGGCAAGCTACTGACAAACAAGATGATAAAACAGGACTATCAACAGTCTCGTTTGAAGTCATCTTTTCGTAAGTTCGATGGTCGATACAACGACCTTGTCAGCAAATACAATCTTCCACTGAGTCGCATGCTGACTGACGTTTTTCATACTAATTGTTAGACTATAGTTGATCACCTAATTGTCTACGGACTTTTTGGGTTTTTATTTTCCCGATTACGACAAAGAGCACACGGCGGGTGTGACCGGTCAGCAGAGGATGCTCACTCCTCCTAGGCACCTGATCCTACCTCTATCTTTTTGGAGGTCCGTGTTGCTCTGCTTTGAGTTTGTATTTCGTTTTATGGATTTTTGAGATGGTTGACGGTTTGTTATTGTCCTTTTTTCATTGTAAAAAGAAAATGGATTTAATATATACTGTGAAGGAAATTTAGAGTAATTACTTCTATGTAAAAACAAAACAAATAGGCAAAATGTCTAATTTTTAGTATTTCCTGGGACATATGGAACTACGCCGGATCCAAAGAACCATGGTAAACATATCTATACACATTGGTAGGTCTTTCCCCTTAAGTTTGGTTTAAAATTTTTGTCAGTTTTGAGATGTCGTTGAGAATTTTTTTTGTTTCGGGACGGGAAACGGACAAACGGAAGCGATTAAAGAAATTAAAATTAAGTATTTTTCTTACATTTACTAAGTACTGTATATAGCTGTTTATCAGACTGAATAACATAATCAAAGAAGAAAATCTAAAGTTATTAAAAACTTCATTTGTTTGAACCCTTTCAGTGAGGACAGGAAGTGACTGTCGACAAAATGAAACCAGTTAAACATATCTTCAATCAAATGTCTATAACTAAATTCTCGTTGGAAACGGAAGACCTTGATAAACTAGACTCTTGTTGCTATTACAACAAAAGGTCTTCCGTTTCTCATGTATTAATCTATAAAAAAATTGATTTCTCTTGTTAAAAAAAAAATGAAATAATATAGATGTATACTCTGAAGGAATTTTCCAGTTGTTATTTCTATGTAAAACAAAAAAAGACAACAAGTCAATACTTGAGTACTTCCTGTGACGACCGGAAGTTACGCCGGATCAAACTGAACATGGTAAACATTTTTTCGCACATTGTTCTGTTTTTCCTCAACGTTTGGTTGTTCAAGTTTTTGTCAGTTTTGAGATCTCGTTGAAAAAAGGTTTTTGTCTCAGGACCGAAAACGGACAAACGGAAGTGAATAAAGAAATTAAAAGTAAGTATTTATAGTACATTTACCTGCGGTACATAACTGTGCATCAGAATGGATAAAATATTCAAAGTAAAAACCTCAACTTATTAAAAACAAGAAGGCTTCCGGTGAAAACTGAAAGAGACGGAAGACAAATTGAAAACCGTTAACCACGTCTTCAATCTTATGTCTATCGTTTATACAAATTTGTTTTAAAAAAAGCTACCTGAGATATTTGAGATATCTCGCTGGAAGTAGAGGTTTTTTTTTTTCGTTTATTGAAGCATATATAGATGATCTATTGTATCGATTACCGAAATGTTACTTCCATGCTAAATAACAAAAACAATTTTAAAAATTAAATTTGGAGTACCTCCTGTGACGACCGGAAGTTAAGCCAGATCAAACAAAATAATGTAAACCCATGTACAAACTTACGTCTATTTCTCTACAAAGTTAAGTTGTTCAAGTGTATACCGTATTTGAGATCTCTTCGGCACATGGTTTTTTGTCTCGGGACAGGAAACGGACAAACGGAAGTGCTCAATGAAAATTGAAGTTAGTTTATTTATTATATTGTCCTATCGTACCTTATTTTTAATAACTAAAATTGTCAAAGAAAATCAGTTAAACTTATAAAAAGCTTGATCTGTTTGAACCCTTACAGTGAGAACCGGAGGTGACGGTCGACAAAATAAGACGTTAAACACATCTTCATTCAAATGTCTATCATTCTTGTGAGTTTTCGTCTCTTGATCGCTTACAGTTTTTGATATCTCGAGGGTAAAAAAAAATTGTTTAAAAAAGCTACCTGAGATATTTGAGATAACTCACCGGAAGTAGAATGTTTTTGTTTGTCTAACATTGCATATATGTAATAAGTAACATTCATTCTATGCAAAATAAATTAAGTAGGTAAAAAATATTTTTAGTAACTTCCGGTGACAACCGAAAGTTACGACGAACAAAACAAATTACTTTAAACACATTTACAACGACAGGTTTTTCAAGTCTTTACCGTTTATGAGATCTTGAGGTGACAAGCTTTTTTTGTGGAACAGGAAACTGACAACCGGAAATGAATTTTGAAAAAATGAAAAAATAAACGCCTCGAGAAATTATCATTCTCTATCATTCCTGAAAATTTTAGGCAAATGTATTTAGTAATCTCTGAAATATTTTGCCGACAAAAAAGGGGAAACATAATAAGAAAAAGAAAACATTACGATCACTATCAGGTCTTCCCTTGTAAGACCATGTTTTGTTTTCAAAATTTAACTGTATTGAACATTGACAGAACAGAAGCGTATTAGGTAGCTTATGGTACCTGAATACTTGATCTGAAATCAATAGTAACTAATAACCTTAACATTCTCGACGAATAAAAATATACCAGCAGTAAAAATGATTGATAAGTATAGAAAAATAAATGAATATTTTAAAATACAGTGCAAGTTTTGTTTTAAATGTATTTAAATAATAATCTAAATATTTATATGGCGTGAAATTAACTTTGAAACAAAACAGATCAGCTTCTCCAATTATATAGGGGGCTGTGTAACAACAAGCGTAATAATAGAATTCGAGAACTAATAATGCGGGATTCGGAGATAAAATGAGAATATTGCATATTTCAGAATTCACGTCAGGCTTAACACAAATTGTCAACCAGGCGTATAAAGAGCAGATGCCAACTGATATAAATAACGACTGTTTACGCTGCAAGATCTATACTCGAAACCGAAACTAGCTAAACAGTTGCATAATATACTGAGGGTAATTTTGGTTTCTAAATGGATGAACATTTCAGTCCTTGGCCCGTTGTGTGCGCCATTGACTTTGGGACGACATACAGTGGATATGCTTATTCCTTCCGACCAGGCTATGAAAGAGATTCATTAAAAATTGAATCGAATCCAATATGGCGCAGCAGAGAAATGTCGACACTCAAAACACCGACCAGCATTTTGTTTAATAAGGCCGGAAACTTTCACTCTTTTGGTATGAGGCAGAGAAGAAATATGCACAGTTAGCGGAGAAAGCCCAGTAAGATCAAGACAGTGAAGAGGATGACGAAAGTGATGAAAATGACGACAAAAAAGACGAAGATACAACTGAAGAAGATATTGTCGCTGAATAGCTTTATTTCAGATGATTTAAAATGAAACTGTACCGAGATTATTTGGTCGGTACAATTGTATGTTAAATGCTATATAATACCCATTATCCAAATGTTTAGAAAACTAATTTCAATACTTTGAACAAAAGGCCCATGGTTGGCAGCAAATATATTCTCTATTTACGAAATGCAATACAAAAGCAATGTCTTTATGCAGCTTTCATACTTTAATTTTATTAAGTTCTACATATTAATTAAACATTTGCTGAAGATATAGAATACCTATATCTTTTCCACTAAATAGTGTTTATTATTCATTGGAGAATTCACAAACAGCGTTAATAACAGTTCACATTATTCGCAAATTTCATAAATTATTATTTATTTATAGTCTGGGATAATATTAATAGCGAAAATTTTATTGATTTCAAATTGCAATATCTGTTCGTATTAAAGGTTTGTTGCTGGGTAAAAATGTCTATCTTAGAACGTTCATGCTTATGGATAGGCAGTCGCGGATAAGTGAATATTATTGTAGATATACTAAAACCTGATTTGTCTTTAATTGATTTTCAGATGCCAAAGCCAAAATTAAAGTTTTTGAAACTTAATGCTGTAAATGGCAAAAAACTCTCAGTTTTTAAGGTCTTTTTAGAAGCGATAAAGTTTCTGTAAACCCATTTTGAAGGCTTACTTGAAAAATCAACATTGACAAAATATGAATGGCCATTCAAGTCGCTTTTCTTCTTTCACCGATAACGGTAATGAGAGTTAAAAGAATTCCAAATTGTCAAAAGAGCCAAAAGAAACCAAAAAAAAAAAAACCAAAAAAAATATGTTGTGACCGCAGATAATTAAGGAACTTGAAACGCTCTTCTCTCACTGTTGCAGAGAGCAGTTCCTGCAATTTGGTCTGACCAAGCAAAACACTTCATACAAGAAGCAGCTATACAGGTTTGTATAACATTTTTTATAGTGTTTTATGATGAAATGTGTTGAATGGTAGTTCATTTGGGTTTTTCCACATGTTTAGGCGGTATTAAAGACGAGAACCGGAGTCCGCAGCTATGCTCTGTAAACAGTTAGTGCTGATCAAAAGAACCTGACGATATCAGTGTACAGACGTTTGAGCCTGGTAATAAGTTCTTGGTCGTAGATTGTGGGAGTAAGTCAAACTTTTATTTCGTTGTTATCAACTCATCCGATATAAAATAGTAATTTTATTTTCGATGATGAAACCATGTTATTGTCTTTTTTTGAAAGGGGGAACAGTAGACGTTACAGCTTATAGCGTTGAGGATAACCAATCTCTGAGGGAGCTACACTGTGCTTCTGGAAAAAATCTCGGAGGAATAAACGTGGACGAAATTTTCTTCGAACTTCTTAATGACATATTTGGGGAAAAGATCGTAAATGAATTTAAGAATAATTCACCATCAGACTGGCTCGAAATGTGGAGAGGTTTTGAAGGCAATAAACGTAGCATTGGGCACACCAAATCAGACGAATTTATTACGTTTTCACACTTAGGTATGCTATTTAAGAAATTCAAGAAGGCAAGCAAAAGCAGGGAAAATTCAGTTAAAAATAGGTTGCAAGAAACGGAATTGAATAAGAAGATAAAATGTAAAGGTCCAAAGCTGCGCATAAAGGAATCGTATTTTACAGAAACAGTTTTTGCTGGTCCAACCATGATATTGTAAAACACTTGAAGAATTTGTTCACAGAGAAAGACGTTGATGATATTGATATCATATTGCTTGTTGGGGGATTCTCCGAATGTCCAATGCTTCAAAAAGAAATACATAAGGAGTTTCCAAACAAGGCAATTGTTAATCCGCGAGATGGCAGCATTGCCGTGATGAAGGGAGCAGTGTTGTTTGGACACAGCGCTGAGATTATAGCTCGAAAAAGGATAGAACAGGGGCATCAGCTGGATGATTTTAGCGCGTTCCCAAATTGTGTAGTTCGGAGGAGTAGGGCTTACTATGGTGTCGCCCCCTATCTTCCCTTTATTGATGGTGAACATCCTCTGGTTTGTAAATATACCAATGAAGAGGGAATAACAATGTATTCTGGCATTTTTGATTGCCTGATCAAACAAAACCAAGAGCTTGAAATAGGAAAGATAATCATAGAGAAGACATTTAGATCGTTTAATTATTCCCTGATTAGTGTAGAAGTTTATCGCTCCGACAGAGAGGTGCGATACTGTCATGAAGAAGGGTGTGAGAAAATTGGTCACATTCTTGTCAGGGTTGCTGATAATTTACGTGAAAAAAGATTGTTTAAATTCTAGCTTCAGTTTGGTTTCACGGAAAAAAATACAACAGCCATAGATTTAAAGACACAAAACACTTGGAAGGCTACCCTCGGCTGTCTTTTGTAGAACACAACATGAAAGCTAACACGAATCTGCAGAATAAATAAGTCGTAATTAAACATTTAAAGTATACCATTAAGGGAGTCAGCAAGATTCCAATTCCCCGAGATCAAGTCTTTTTCCCGAGGCGAAGCCAAGGAAAATAGGCTAGCTTGATGAGAGAGGCAGATGATAGTTTTGCATGAAAGACCTGACCAAAATGTTGATCAACAATGCAAATTTCAAGTTCGAATTGTTATATCAGGTGTTTGAGTATCTAAAACATTTATTGCACTCATTTGTGGAGTATTATTATGCCTCCTGTCAGTTTCACACTTATATATTCAATAATAATCTACTGTCGATTAGCATACAAAGAAGTTATATAGCGTAAACATACTATACCGAAATAGAAAATCTTAAGAGCGAGGACAGCGGGTTCCGAACGTTCTACTCTAAAATTATAACACTCTATAGCCCAACCCGCTATCGTTACACCACAGCATCTTACGATATGTGTTGCGGTTTTTTAGCTCACCTGAGCTGAAAGCTCAAGTGAGCTTTTCTGATCACTTTTTGTCCGGCGTAAGTCTGTCTGTCCGTCCGTCCGTAAACATTTTACATTTTCGACTTCTTCTCCAGAACCACTGTGCCAATTTCTATTAAACTTGGCACAACGCATTTTTGGGAGAACGGAGTTCAAGTTTGTTAAAATGAAGGGCCACGCTCCTTTTCAAGGGGAGATAATTAAGAATGATTGAAAATTTGCTGGTTTTTTTTTTTTAAATCTTCTTTAAAAAAACTGTAAGGCCAGAAAATCTGAAATATCTCAGGAAGCATCCTCAGGTAATGTAGATTCAAATTTGTCCAAATCATGATCCCCGGGGTAGGGTGGGGCCACAATGGGGGGGGGGGGGGGGTCAAGTTTTATAAAAAGAATAAAGATAGAAAAATCTTCATTTTGAAAACCAATTAGCGAGAAAAGCTGTAACTTGTGTGGGAGCATCCTTAGGTAGTGTAGATTCAGGTTTGTTTAAATCATGAACTATTGGAATAGAGTGAGGTCACAATTTGGGGGTCAAATGTTTACATAGGAATATATAGAAAAAGCCAATTGGTGAAAAAATCTGTCACTTGTCTAGAAGCTTCATGATGTAGGGTAGTCTCAAGTTTTCTCAAATTATGATCCCTAACGGTAAGGCGGGACAATGTCGTGATCTTCGGGGGTAGGGTGTGACCACATTGAAGGGGAGGGGGGATGATCCAATTTTACATAGGAAATTTTTAAAATTATTCTCAACAACTCAAATGTTATAACACATGGCATGACTTATATGCATCTTGACATATTATTGAATCTCAATTGCTTAGACTTTGGCCCCTTGACAATTTTTTTGGGCCCCACCAGAGGCTCAAAGTTTGATGTGGGTTTATAGATATATGGACAATTATTTAATTTTTTTAAAAAGAAATTGTACATGAGAATTATCAAAACGCTTTAAATGACGCTTAATGTACAAGATAAAAATTCAATAAGATTTCGTCTGCTAAACACCTTTTTTTTTGTTTGCTTTAGTTTTTTCGGTAAGGTCTATCGTATCTCATTTTTTAAACTAAACACAACGTTAACGCTTGTTGATTTTTTGTGACTGTACAGCAACTTGTTGAATAAATAATCAGTCATATCAATTAATTGATTGAGAGAGCAAACGCTTGCTTTTCCGATGATTATTTTTAGGGACTCGACAATACTTAATTAAACGTCACACTGAGCTACTTAGCAAGGCACATCAGTATTTAACAGTCAGCATAATAATAACATTAGTGTTGTGTTATGCAATAGCATTTAGTAGGCTTAAATAGTAGTAGGTTTGATAAATAGAGAGAGAGAGAGAGATAGAGAGAGAGAGAGAGAGAATATTTCTAAATTTAAAAAAATTCTTACAAAATACATAGACTTGCTTCCCCTAAAACCGTTCTTTACTTTTGGAGAAAATTTATCAGTCTATAAAATGTAATTTGTGTTTAATTTGGTCAAAAGTGTAAATTATAAATACACTTGTAGCTTGCTGTTATCGGAATTTTTTTTCCTGGTTCATTTTTTTTTAACTTGTTTATTTTTGCATACGTTGTTTCCGTGCCGGGGCCCCTGTTTGTAGGTTTGTAATTTCCCATTTTCCAATTTAATGTTTTGACAATATGCAATATCTGCATAAAATTTTTTAACTGTTTATTTTTTCTCTTTATTCTTTTTTATTTAATTCAAAATGACCCTTTTTAAAAAAAAAAAATCCTCCCTACTTATACTTACTGTTTATGTACGACTCATGTATGACTCATATATATATATATATATATATATATATATATATATATATATATATATATATATATATAA
>WFKH01010211.1:1615388-1640688 GCA_016163765.1 Magallana hongkongensis
CTTCCAGCTGATGTGACAGTTTGAAATAAATCCAAGATGGCGGCGATAGGTACCTTGTGTATTATTAGATATAGAGTATTTATTTTTATTATGAGTAAAATATATAACGTCAGGTGTCTGTGGGCGAACTGTTTAAGATTCAAATGAATCTAAATGTATATTACAATCATTTTCTTTTGGATATCGCATTTATACTACAATAATTGGTCAGACTTACTGACTGCAGTTAAAAAAATACTTTGATCAAATATTTCATATATTTTTTATTTTCATATTTATGTTGTTTTGGGACTTGGATTAAAAAAATATTATACTCATCTTCTAAATACTACTCACTGTTCTGCATTACATCAGATCTAAAGATAGATATTTCTGGCTAGGTTACCAGAGACTAGTGGATTGTTACGAGAACACTGATGATGAAGACCGGCCTGCCGGTGAAGACTTCATGGAATTCCTGTTCAATATGACAAAACCGGAACTTATGAATGAAATCGACGCAGGCTCCCTGATCCCTATTTTACTAGAGAAAGGTTACATCAAGGTCAAGGACCAGCAGTACCTGAACTCTCTACAGGTGGGGGACAGGTCTGAGGCTTGTAGGGAGCTGGTTAGGAGGATGAAAAAGAAGCACAAACACTGGGCCGCGGCGCTGTTTGACGCCCTTAATGAGACCCAGCCAGCGCTACTGACAAAGATCGACCCCGGCGCAACGAACGGTAAGTCTCCTTAATGAGAGCCAGTCGGCGCTACTGACAAAGATCGACCCGGCGCAACAAATGGTAAGTCTGGGAGGTACTGCATACGTCTCCACATCTACTTTATTTCAACCAGTTGTTTTCTGTCTCTAGTAAGAAAGTTTAAACGGGACTCACCTAAAATGGAAAATTACACTGTCTTAAAAGATACCGGTAAAATTTGACATGGTGATTTTGAAACGAGCTGAAATCTCATGCAAGTTTGACAGGACAAATACACTGGACGAAAACATTTTTTAAATAGTATACATCCATATTTAGATATACAGAAAAAATGATTGTTAAGTATTTACCTATATCAGATGAACTAGTACAGAAAGGATTGGTAGCTGCCCCGGACAGTAGCCCAACTCCGCCCACCGAATCTGATTCAGAAGAGGAGTACAACTCTGATCTGGAAAAATACGACAAAGAAGGTAGTAGCAACTGTGCAATACACTTGTAACGCTATGTCTAATTATAACATTTATTTTTTAAATAAGTGTTTTGATATTGAATATACATTAAGAAAGCGAGAAAACAATGAAGAGGAAAAAAGTGCCGGAAATGAGACTACGTCCTTATCAACTGGAACTGGCAGAAAGCGCAATAAGTGGTCATAATACAATCGTGTGTGCGCATACCGGAACAGGAAAAACGTGGGTCGCTCTTCACATTACAAAAGAGCACCTGTTGAAAAACCCTGAGGGTATGTGAGAGAAAAAAATGCTTAATTTGCTGATAACATATTTTAACTATATTACTCTTCTTTACCTTGGTTTTGTTATGAACATAGTTCTCATTTAGGTCGTGTGGTTTTTCTTGCCAGAACAAATGCTTTAGTTGAACAGCAATTTAACTTGTTCCAAAAGTACATTCCAGATAAAAAAGTAAGTTTAAACTTGAGAGATATTCTCAGTATTGTTCACATATAACATTTTTATTAGACATACATTTACCATCTTTAACATAAACTACGTTTCGCGTACAATGTCAATTTGTTTCGTGTGATAAGAAAATGAATATAAAAAGACTAAAATAATGTTTAATTTCACACATAACATAGAAATCTTCGTTATTCTCTGTCATCATTCCTTTACAAATTTTTTAATCTTACTTTTTCAGAATATTGTGCTCTATTATTTTCAATGATTCCTCTTTTTGTTACGTCTTGGTCTACCGTCGTTGCAATAAATGCCTTAATGTTTTTATTCTATATAAACTTTAAGATTTACCACTTACACACCGCCACGAAGGAGTGTCTAGGAATGAACCTGGTGTTTGAGGACCACCACGTGTTCTTCCTGACGCCACAGATCCTACTAAACAACATCCACAACAAAAGGATCAGTCTGAGTGACGTAACTCTATTGATCTTTGACGAGTGTCACCACACCAGGAAACGAGAGCCTTACAACAACGTAATGAAACAATACCTGACGATGAAGAGGAAGGAGAAAAAAGTTCCACAGGTTCCGGTTTTCACTTTTATTAAAAAAAAACTAATAAAACAAGAAAATAATTATGATCAACACCCCATCTCACTTACCATAACACAACCTCTAAACGATGACATTAAAAAGTATTATTATTGTATTATATAGTATATACATGTATAGATTTATTTTTGTCTTGAGTTGTTATATATGATTATACAATTCGTGCCTCTAGGTTGTTGGTCTGACGGCGACATTAGGTGTGGGGGACTCTACCACAGAGAGCGGGGCGCTACAACACATGCTCAAGCTCTGTGCCAATCTGGACGTTTATGATATCTCGACAGTAACCAAAAATTTAGAGGAGTTCCGGAAACATGTAGCTGTTCCAAAACGAGGTTGATGTTTTAAATGTATTGTGTGATTTTAGTAAATAATGCACCTGCTTGTATTTTAAAGAATGCATCTAGCTGTGTGTTGACATGTTGATATGTTTTCTTAATGCTTTCAGAGACGATCAAAATGGGAGAAAAAGAAAAAGACCCTCTAAAGACAATAATTCTTGATAATATTGCAGGGATTGAGTCATACATCAACACCACAGAAGGTATGTGATAAACCTATCAGCTAAAGGGAAGACTCAAACTATTTTGCTTGATTATTGCTCAACGTTGTTTTTTGTTATCAGAATATAAAGATTATATCCTTTAACCAATTTGTCATTGAATCTAGCTTTTTTTTATGTTTATAAGTTAACAACAACAATCAACTTAAACCGATGTGGCAGAAAAAGCCGAGCCGGAAGGACGGTAAACACTACCAGAGATGGACGGTCCACTTCCGGAACAAGGTGTCGTGTAAACTAAGGAATAACAAGCAGCTGGTGCGAGAAGTGCACGCCGCCATGACACATCTAGCGGTGAGAAACTTTGTTGTCCCTTAAATAAATTGGGGATAAGTGTATTTGGTTTAAGATTTACCATTTTTAGAAAAATGAAAACAGTACGTTTTGGTATAGTTGTTTTGTGATTTAGTTACCATTTGTTAACCTTTCTATGGTTCTTTTGTGTTCTAACCAACTAACTTTTCCGTTTGGTAAATCAGGCCTACAACGAAGCCCTCGATGTCAACTATTTGATGAACAAGGATCATGTCATTGAACATATGCTGAGGAAATTCGAGGATGACCTCAAAACGATTGACACCGCAAGTACAAAAGAGAAAGAGTTCCTACAAATGATAATGGGTAAATCTAAATATAAACGCCTATTTAAACGCAATATACAGAATAATCATATAAATGTATATAAAACTAATTAATACTAATCATATTTTTTGCTTCAGAATTTTGTAAAAAGGCTGGAGAGATGAAAGTCGAGATGAATCCCTACCTTAAGTTGATGAGAGAGAAAATGGTTGAATTTGTGGGTGAATACGAGGAAGTCAAGGGGATGGTCTTCATACAGACGAGAGCCACAGCGTTCGCCTTAGCACAATATCTGAGTCAGGAACTGGCATCACTGAGGATACGAGCAGCGCCGTTCACTGGGACCAACTCATCGGAAACCAGTAAAGGTATGGAGAGAGAGAGAGAGAGAGAGAGAGAGAGAGAGAGAGCATATTCTGTTACCCTATCCCAATTCTTATACATTTTTAATATATGGGTTCACAGGAATGCCAGATGCACAGAAAAATGAAACCCTGGACAACTTTCGTAAAGGCAACGTGAACGTATTGGTGGCGACCTCTGTCGGCAGTGAGGGGATTGATGTCCCGGACTGTAACTTCATCATCACATACAACTACACTGGGAACGAGGCGAGCGTTATCCAGATGAGCGGTAAGTCTATCCATAACACTGAGATGGCTTGTCTTGTACATTTGTGAAATGTTATACATTCGAATCTTTACACAGATGGTTAACTTGGATATTGATTGACGAGTTAAAATGAAAATTCAAAGTCTGATCCTGTCACTACAATTGTGTTAATATTAAAAAAAAACCCAAATAAGATATTTGTAAAAATCAAAGTGTAAATAAGGTGGAAAACTATTTTAAAATAGGTCGAGCACGCAAACATGGTTCAACTGTAGCTCACATATCTGACCAGACTATCCAGAGACGCGAGGAAGTAAGTCTTCAGAAGGCTAGACTAATGGACGAAGCTTTCCGACGACTGTACCTGATGCACCCAGATGACCGTATGGGTAAAATCCTCAAATACCAGTCTGAGATACGAAACGTTGACGATACGTTTACGACAGACGAAGCGAGCAAAGCCAAGAAACCTTTCCAGTTAATTTGCTTCAAATGCCACGCCGAGGCCGTCAGCAACACCGACTTGAGGTTATATGTCGGGCAGCATCGTGTTGTGACGAATCCCGACTTCCGGTCTCGTTGTGAGTTTGACACCAACACGACGCCCTCTAGGTACACCCTATCTATCATCAGGTGCGCCAAATGCAAGCTGAAGTGGGGAACAACCTTCAAAATCGAAAAAATCGAGATCCCCGTCCTTAAAGTGACCGCCTTCCTGTTTACAACGGGAGGCGAGGAGCCTCATCGATTCAAGAAATGGGGAAAAGTCAGCCTCCAAATTGAAAGCATTGGCAAGCAGGAACTTCTGGATATATACAAAGACACTCCGGAATTAGAAGAACCGGACGACTGAAGAAACGAAAAAATAAGACCATCTGTTACAAAAATGGTGATACATACTATATATAATTTTTTTGAATCAATAAAGCAATATCCGATTACGATTATATATGAACAATTTCATTTTGAAAATGTGGCTTTAATTTTTTATCATTTTTTGTCTTTTAGAAATTTTGAATGTCTTCACAAAATAAAAAAAAACTTAAAAATATTAAGTCCTAATTTCATCTTAAAATTGTCAGATACTCATCCTGCTAAATTTCAAAGTGTTATCTTTCCTGAGATATTGTCTGTTTTTATACTTTCTACGAATATAAATAAAAAAAATCGAGAAGAACTAAGGTATTCAGGTGTTTTTCTATGGTATGACATTCCATGCCCTGTCAGGTTGTTATAAAATATAGGAAATATGGAGATTTGTGTAACATCCGATAAAGGTTGACTTGAGAATGGAAAGCAAAAACTTCTAACATAATCCGCCATACGCCGGAGGCCATTCCACCAAAGATTATCAATGACCTAAAAAACACAATGAAATCTCTACACATTTTCTGACGTCTAAGCAAATTCTATGGTATAAATAAATATGTCTGGATTTAAGACTTATAAAACCGGTTGAGAAGCGATCGAACGTATTTACGCTGCGAAACTTTACCGTTTTTCTTAGTTTAAAAGATATCGTCCAAATAGTAGTGGCGATGGTCAAGATAAATGTAGCCATAACGGATTTATTTTCATTATCTATAATTTGAAAACACTTTACCTCATTTGACTAATTATACTGATATAAAGTTACCCTAAAAATTACACGTTTCAAGTTAAACGCATTATATAAAGATAAATTATATAAAGATAATGTTCTTATTTATTTCCGACTCGGAAAAAATATACAAACGCTCTGAATAATTCCGCTAACACTGGTCTGGAGATATTATTTTTGTATTATTAACAACAACGGATTAAAAAGATTGACATTTTTAGGTCGATAGGATACAAGGATTTTAAATTTATTGAATCAAGTATATTACTATATAAATTATTGTTCATTCATTGTTCATGCATATTAGTATCTGCTGTTCAAGTTAATTTAAATCAAGTGGCAATGAGCATTTAACGTTACCATAGACAAGTGAACACTGATTTTTTAAAATTAAATATGTATAACACATATCTATATTCAACTTCATGTCGAAAACTTTAGCCCAGATACGCCAGATACATGTACATAACTATAGATCTACTCGTTTCTTGGTATAATTAAGCGGCTCCCAGTCACAAAGTCACATAAGTTACACAGCCTCCAAGACCCCCCCCCCCCAAAAAAAAAAACCCACAAAAAAACCCCACAAAAAAACCCAAAACTAAATAAGAATTTAAAAAAAACAAAACACAAAAAATAAAACAAAATAGATAAATAAATAAAAAAATTAATAAACAGCAAACAAATATCACAGATTTAAAATTATCTTTTTTTATTTATTGTTATGTTGACATGTGTCGATTTGACAAATATGAGCCTCCATAATTCCTCATTTTTACTTTCGATATATTTACCTGGAACAAAAGTCTACGTGTTTATGAAATTCCAATGGAATTTTAGTTCCGTTCTCCATGGAAGATAATTTGCGTAAGTACATAATCACTGAGATATGGGATTCCCTTTAGTTATTTTTATTAAACAATACAGCCGATTATCACCAGCACCGTCTCCTAAAGAAAGAGTTTCTTATGATGAAAAGTTTACTCAATCATATGCAGAAAACTCTAATTACATATAATAGAAACTAATGAATATACACTTTGTGTGTGTCTTTGCTCAGTACATCTATGTGGTTTTTTTTTAGATAACCCCCCCCCCCCCCCCCGATATTTTTAACATTAAATAGCAGCTTAATTTTAGAGGCGTGGGTTTTCCATGTCTAATTTTAGAATAGGTCGATTTTCATTCTATATTCCTCAGATCAAAACATAAACGTTTTGTAATATTATACAGGTAAGTAGAATAATATCTTTTTGTATAGAACGATAATCTGTTTTGTTCTTTTATCTTGTATACATTTGTCGAGATTTAAGAACAAAGCACAATTCACTTGTACAATCTGGCTGAGAGTGATTCTGTAAAGCACAATCTGGCTGAGAGTGATTCTGTAAAGCACAATCTGGCTGAGAGTGGTTCTATAAAGAAGTACAGTACAGGAATTACCTCATTCACTTTATGTAAATACGCTAATTGATAGGTTACCATTTCTATGGAAATAATACGTTACATGCCTTGTCGATTTTTATTCAAAAACAATTTTAACATAAATATTTACATTTTCAAGTGTCTTCGTTATAACACTATGAATCAATTTTGTAATCTCAGTTCAATTCTTTATTCACCCAAGACCAGTTCACTGGTAAATGAGGTTCAATTATTTATTTAGTAAATACAAATGAACACATAAACAGGCAAGGATCACGAGTACAGTAGTAGTAATAAAGATAGGAACAAAAATTGAGCAGTACAATACAGGAGGTTGTAAAGGTTTGTTTTAGGAAGAGCAGATTGAATTTTTTAAAATAAATTTTGACAATGGTTTTAGTTTTTTCCTACAACATAAGTATTCACAATCTCTTTAAATTTTATAATATTAAGGGTATCTCTTGGACAAAAACATTTTTCTATTGTTTGCAAAATGTGTACATTCTAAATATAAAGAAATTCATCCCTAATACTGTTACAATCACACATTGTACATTTTCTTAAATTTTAGTCAGTATTATTTCATCGACCTGCTTCTATAGGGATTCGATGGTTACAGGTTCGTAATTTTGTAAACGTGATGGGTAGATTTCTAGGTAAAATCAACATATACTTTTCTAAATTGAAGTTTGTTTTAAAAATTCTATAATTATTACAGTTTGATGAGTTATCTTTTAAACCTCTCCACTCTTGTACAAATTGATTTTGTAATATTTGCGTTAAAATGTCAATAATTGAATATTTAAATGAACAATCAGTGGACATTTAATTTAAACCAATAAATGTTATAAGAAATCATTTATAGAATTTTATGAGGTGATAAATATTGTCGTGGAGTGATCATATTTTACATAAAGCCCATCGGGCTTTAGTGGGTTTGATCACCCACGACCGTATTGTCATCAGATCAAAAATTTTAAATATAGTTTTAAACATTTTGTTAAACAAATAAGAAATATCCCCTATACATTATCTTTATTTCCCGTGTTTTTTCTTCTGAGATTCACGTGACAAAAAACACTCAGACGCATTTCATGTGGAAATAAAATTGATATGAATTCCAGATTCCAGATTAAGTGTATTTGCTATGATAAACACTCTTGCATAAATAAGAGTATGAAATACGTTTTCGAAAATTGACGTCAAATGTGAATCTGAAGTCATTTGCACATTTCACATCAAAGTAATGCGTTTGAATAATGTAAATACTCCTTTTTCGAAAAATTCATGTGACAAAAAAGTCCCAACCGACAAACAGACAAACACACGGTTAAATACCGGAGTACATTGAAAGGGGAAAAAGACTGGAACATGTTTGCGAAACTTTGAAGTTCATCTTCTTCGATCCAAAAGTTAGATCACGCAAGCAGAAAAAAAGACGGACATACACACAGACCAAAAAACATTATGCACCATCTTTTCATTTTTCTAGCAGCAGATTATTAGGAAGCGATTGAACTCTGATACATTATTTGAGTGTCGATATCTTTTTTAATTTGTACGTGAGAAACATCGAACATTTTTTTTTAGACTAAAACTCTTTAAACAATGGTGTCCCTCTACCGGTCCTTGCTGAAGGAGTGTATTGGCGGAACTGACCTTCTGTCTGACCTCAGTGACGTCATAGACAAAGGTGAGTGTTCTATATTTTAAAAGACTACCATCAATTTAATAGAAAATGTTACTTCAAAAGATTTACATAGTAAAGATGCATAATTATTGCATAGAATAATATAACAACTTTAAGACGAGAATTATGCAAGAAAGAGTAACCCATGTATGTACCATTCCGAATGCATACTCGGTACTTTGATTCTGACATCTCTTGCTTGGTTACAGATGGCAGACTGGAGGTCCGGAGAGCGGGGAGAGAGGAGGGAGCCTCGGGGTCCATGCAGATCTTGCTGGGTCTGATAGACGCCAGCCCCAACCAGGACAAGTGGGAGATCTTCTATAAGGCTCTGAAAAATAACGGTAAGCCAATGACCTTCTTGTTCAGTAAGCTCACAGCAATATGGACTCTTATAGTGTTGTTCTAATATTATAATACCCTCACATACCTCTTGTAGATTTTGAACACGTGATCACTGCCCTGAAATATGAAAAGATTCCCCAGACTGTACGGAAAGTGTATTCCGAACTTTTACTACAACCTGAAAACATAAAGCAATTGCATGTTCTCCTGAGCCCTGATTCGCAAAAGAAATTGGTAGAGAAAAATGTGCTATTTAATGAAGACATTGACAATATTTCATCAGAAAGAGAAATGACCGGAAGTGACACGGCCGCCATTTTGGTACTTTTGGACAGACTGTGGAGAAAAAACACAAAGTGGATTAAGGAGTTGTCGAACATTTTCAAATCGAAGGATGAAGTCCTCTCTCAGAGGCTTTTTCTGTATAGTAGCGGTATAAAAATCACTTTTCTCAATATATATGTGAAATCAATTCCTACTTCTTTGACTCACATGATTACTGTGGAATCTTTTTTATTCGTGGGGGTCAATGTTCGTGGGTAGCCTACGTTTTCTTGGTTCGTGGGGATGTAATTTCGATGGTAGTGTAATCTGGATAATTTTGATAAATATTTAATAAATTAGTGCATATAGTTTCGTGGGGATATAAATTCGTGGGCAACGGTTAACAACGAAAGCCACGAGCATTGGTCCCCCACTAACAATGACGATTCCACAGTAAGTTGCAAACCTAAAACCATTGGACTCGTTAGGTTTATCAAACTAAAAATGTCGTATATTTAATTTTTCTTAGATGCGGAAGAAACAGAACCAAAACATGTTTCTAATGTTGTCAAGGAAGACAGAGACGTCAAAATAATATATGGTAGGAACCAGAGGCAGAAAGCGAAGTCTGAACAAGAAGAGACCGAACCAAAAACACTGCTACAGACTGACGTCCAGCCAATGCACGTGGCATCGGGAACATCCGATAACAATCGTGTAAATGAGACGGAAAGTAGTCCGGCAACTTTATCTACAGACGTAAGCTGGAGTCTCTCAAACTTACCCGAAGAAGTCGGACAAAGTTTGTCCTCTGTGGGCACAGAATCCTGCGTGGAGGGATCTCAAGAGCTCTTGATAAGGGGCCCTGGAGAATTAAGACCTACCGAATCTCTAAGGGAGGTCCTTCAGAACGCAGCTGGCGAAGTAACAACAGGTGAAATTGATCAGATAGGCGAGGATCTGGACGCTACCGTGGAGCGATCCCGGCTCCGGAACGACTCGGCGATGTACAGGGGTAGGTACCATAACTCTGCAACTAAAGACAGCTTATGGACCCTTTACATACATACATGTAGCTAGGGCCCCGCTCTGCGGGCGCCCTATAGTGATCAGTCTGTCCGTCCGAGATCGCTTGTCTGGAGCATATCTTCTCTCCACTTGGCCCAATCTGGCTCATAATTCACCCACGGAATGCATTTGGGTAAAGGGTGTGCACTAACCTTAAACCATTTTTTACGCCTAAGGTTACGGTCATAGCAGAATAATATATAAATCCTTTTACGAGGCATATCTTCCCTCCCATTGGTCCATTCTGGCTCATACTTCACTGACAGAGTATCTATGGTCAAAGGGTGTGCAGTGACCTTAAATAAAGTTTGTAGGTCAGGGGTCAAGGTCATATCAGACCACGCAAACATCCTTTTTTCAGAGCATATATACTGTCCACTTAGCCCTATTTGGTTCATACTTCACATCAACAGAGCTTTCAATGTCAAATGTGAATGTCATAACAGAATAATCGGAAAATTCCTTGTCTGGAGCATATCTTCTTTCCCTTTGCTCTAATCTGGCTCATACTTCACCCATATAGTGCCTTTGATCAAAGGGTATGCAGTGACCTTGAATGATATGTGTAGGTCAAGTGTCAAGATCATATCAGATCACACAAAAAAAATTTTAAGAGCATATATATATGCTCTCCACTTAGCCCTATTTGGCCAATACTTTACTGAAACAGAGCTTTATGGTTAATGGGGTGCAGTGACCTTGAACCAAGTTAATGGGAAGGCCATAGCAGATCTCTCTATAATCAGTTTTAGACAGTATATTATTTCCCATTTGCTTAATTTTGCTCAGATTGAACAAAAATGCCTGTATGTAAGGGGTAATGAGATTGAATTAGAAGTTCTATGCCAGCTTGAAAATTTCGAAGGTATAGGTCAAAGCAAAATTCTCTGAAATTCTTTTTATCCTATCGTCCATTATTTAAGCGGGGCCCTTTGAGATGGTCACCATCTCAATGTTGTCTATTTTTAATTCAACATAATTAAAAAAATATTTCCGTTTATAGAAGCTTTGTTTTGTTCATTTTCCACAAAGACTTTGTGTCATTTTTTTCTATTTGTGAATTATATTTCATAATATAGAATTGCTCATATGTACAAAATCAACTTCATTTTACTTACAATGGGAAGAAACATTAAAATAAAGTTATTTTAACGTAATCTTATATTAGTTAAGAATATCTTAATTAATTAAATTTTGTCAAACTCTGTAGTTAAAACCCCCCTTTTTTGTTTTAATTTTAAATCAAGAGAGCATTGAAGTTATTCTTATTTATGCACAAATACGATTTAAATTAGTCTTTTAAAGAGTTTTAAAAAGGAGGAATATGAATATGATAATAATGATTTAATTTATAGACGAAGAATCGGAAGTGTCATCTGACAAAGACGACGGTCCGCGGACAGGAAAAGAAAAGGACAACAGTGAAGGTTAATAGTTTTTTTGTAATAATATGAAAATGACATCATTATTGGTCACAGAAAAAACAAAACAAAATACAACATATATACATGTTATTTATGTCAAAATAACTGTTTCTTAATTGTTTTAAGCCACTGAGAAGGAAACCTTTCCGACATTGACGATGAGGAACTACCAGTTAGAGTTAGCAGAGATAGCTTTGAGTGACCGGAACACCATAATCTGCGCAGAAACCGGAACCGGAAAAACATACGTGGCGCTTTACGTCACACAGCAACATCTTGCCAGCAAAAACGATGGTAGATTTGTGTCTCAACGATATTCCATTTAATAAAAAGTTACATCAAATTATGAAAATGTACACATTGAAATATTGAATTTGAGCTATTATCAATTTTTAGCCTGTGTTGTTTTCTTGGCTCGAACAAACGCCTTGGTTGAACAACAGTACGAGAAGTTTAGTAGGTTCCTATACAAATATAAGGCAAGTTACAAATACTGGTATTAATACTAAGAAGTAAGCTTATTCTTTTAAAACTCATCATAAAAGATTTTTTTTTGTAGAGACTTGCTAACTAAACACAAAAACAACTTATTAATCTCTTACCGATGAAACCAGGGAACTGTAGTCTTTATCGCTGTATTTCCTTCTGTCTGTCGGCCATTCTGTCCCAACTTTGTTTTCTAGACTCCCCCCCCCCCCCCCCCCCACCCCTTATGTTTAGAGAAATGATTCTAAATTTGCTGTGTACAGGGGCGGATCCAGAATTTGAAGTTAGAGGGGGCGCCAGTTTTAGGAACGGGGTATAGGGGCCGCCATGAGGCCCCCAGTGGGTCCAGCTCCTGGATTCTAGAGGTTTTATAGAGTAAAAATGAAGTCTTCAAATTTAGACTTTTTGATATTTCTTCTCGTGAGTATACTTAAAAGTAAAACGATTGTTTACAATTTGTAAAGGTTTGGAGATTTAAAACCTGCAGAAATGCCACCCAAAACCTCTGCCTTGCAAAAATATAAAGAAACATTTCCTTTTATTTTTATGGGGGTCCAGGGGGCGAAGCTCCTGGATTCTAGAGATTTTGTAGAGTAAAAATGAAGTCTTCAAATTTAGACTTTTTGATATTTCTTCTCGTGTGTATACTTAAAAGTAATAAAATTATTTATAATTTTAAAGGTTAGTAGATTTAAAACCTGCAGCAATGCCATCAGAAACCTCTGCCTTGCAGAAATATAAAGAAACATTTCCTTTTATTTTTTATGGGGGTCCAGGGGGTGAAGCCCCCGGAAGCTCCTGGATTCTAGAGATTTTGTAGGGTAAAATTGTAGTCTTTCTTATTTAGACTTTTGTGATATTTCTTCTCGTGACTGTACTTAAAAGTAATAAAATTATTTATAATTTTAAAGGTTAGTAGATTTAAGATCTGCAGAAATCCCATCACAACCATCTGCCTTGAAGAAATATATGAAACATTTCCTTTTATATTTTTTTCCTTACGAATGGCTGTAAATTAATCAGTTTAAAAAATTTAGTTCAATGGGACGGTGTAAATGAAGTTTAAAAAAAGATAACGATGCCAGCTTGTATCATAATGAACATGGAAGAGTCGTTAAATACACAAGCTAGTATAACCAATTACTTAAAAGTGGGTGACTGGTCACATTTGAACCCAGGGAGAGCGTAACTAAAATGGGCTTTTTATGTAAGTTACACCATTGAACCCACGGGTTTTCTTCATACTACACCGTTGAAATTAGTCTAATGTAGAGAAATCCCATTAGTTTCCAAAAAGTTGATAATTAAGACTCGCAATTTGTACATTTTCCTTGCCAGAAGGAGTATGATTTAACTTTATTTTGACAATTTTTTTTTTTTGGGGGGGGGGGGGGGGGGCGGGGGGGGCCCCCCCCCCCCCCCTTGAATCCGCCACTGGTGTAGCCTTATAATGAGAAACTACAGATCAAGTTTGAGTGTTGTCAAGATTGATCAACAGCTGATGATGAAAAAATTAATTTTAAACGACTCGTTGTTGTCTAATCAGGTTCGTCCTTTTTAAAAAAAAGATCCGAATTTTCTCCAAACCTATTTAAAAATGACAAGGGGTGCCGTTAGGGGATATGCATTACTTATTTGTAGTACTCTTATAATGCTTGTTTCATATCTTTACTGTTTCTTCCAATCCATAACAAACGTAAGTTAAAAAACACTTTTATTGAAGAATTTTTTTTTCTCGTCAAGGTTTACCATTTAAAAACGGACAAAACCGCGGCTATGGGAAGGAAGCTAGCAATGGCGAAAGAGAACCACCAGGTTTTCTTCATGACTCCACAGATTCTATTGAACAACATAAACAGCAAACAGATCTCTCTACAGGAAGTGTCGCTCCTGATTCTGGATGAATGCCATCACACGCGCAAGCGCGAGCCGTACAACAACGTGATGAAGCAGTATCTTCACCTGAAGAGGAACAGCAAGAAAGCCTCTCTTCCTCAGGTTGGAGCGCCGAATCTTCTGTCATATTTGTTATAAATAATTAATAATATGCAAATGAATATTACATGTATATCTGTAAAACATATCGTATGACACACTGTGTAATTATAGGAAGTTAGAGATCTAGATGCAAATATTTAGCTCTAGTGATATTTTTTTTTACTCTTACGTCCGTCGTAAAGTGATATTAGATTGTTTTAGATATTTAACTATAGTTTTCATTCCAATGGATTTGAGATATTCCGTAACATCCTTATTTTGTTAGTTTTATTGGCATTTATGTAGGTAATGCACGAATAATGAAATATATAAATATGCGGATTTTCTACTCAATTTAAACTTTATTTCTAAGCAATCGAAACGAAAGAAATTTATTATCAAGCAAGAGTATTTGTGATAAGAAAATAACGGCTTGAAACGTGAACATGGCATACAAATTAATCTTTATACAGATGTATTAACGACAACAATTTTTTTTATTGCGGACAAATAATTACATTTTTTTACCACTTGCCAAAAAGATGATTAGGAATGCACCTTTCTATCTTATTGGTGATTTTAATAGGTTCTTGGACTAACTGCTACGATAGGGGTGGGTAAATCTAGTACCCTGGACGGAGCCGTGTCACACATTTTAAGCGTGTGCGCGAGTTTAGATGTACTGGATATTTCAATGGTCAAGAAAAACAAAGAGGAATTAGAAAGTCACGTGGCAATACCAAAACGAGGCAAGTTAAACTGTATTTAACTTTTTGTGTTAACAATTTTCGACTGCATATTGATTTGAACTATAACATTGATATTTTTAATCATAGAAACAAAGAAATTGATGGAAAAGGAGAAAGACTTACCCAAACAAATCATTTTGGACAAAATGGAGATAATTGAAAAATATGTTGCGAAAACTGAAGGTAACCATGAAGACAAATAAAGTAAAGACAAGCTTACTGACGAGTACCTGTCAGTTATAAACTGATGGAAAAGAAAGAGTTTTACCCGAACAAATCAGTTAGACAAATGAACATCATTAATATGTATACCACATAGAGAAAATAGAGTACACCAGATCAGATGTAAACTTGCACATACTTTATAAGAAGTCATTTTTTCAATTTCGTTTTCATTTTACCTCCTCAGTCGTCAATCAGCCGAAACTGAAGAAACAGTGGGACAAAAAGGCGAAGAAAAGAGATGGTAAACAATATCAGAAGTGGACCATTCATCTGAGGAATAGAGTGATCTGTAAGCTGAAGACCGAGCCCAAACTTCTGAGAGAGTTACACGCAGCTCTCACACATCTGTCGGTACGTATTTTTATCAAAACAAATCATATTACACCATTGTCATCTATAAAAATACATTTCATATAGAAATGAAATACTGCAAGCTAGGAAAGAACTCCGTGACTCTAAAATCGATAAATCAATTAGGACTTTGGACAATCTCCAGTTGAACTTAAAGGGTGATAGTCAATTAAGAGAAGGAATTGTTTTATGCAAGTACATATTATAATTATGCATTATCTATGGACTACAATCAAATGATCACGTGTTCTCTGTAGACCTATAACGAGGCTCTTGCTGTCAACTACTTGATGAACAGCACCCACGTGGCAGAATTCCTGAAGCAGAAGTTGGCAGACGATATAAAACAGCATGAGATGATGTTGAAGGAGAAGGCGTCTTTTGATGACGCCGAAGACATACTTTTGCGATATCATGAAGGTAGTTACCATATGATATATTACAGATGAAACCTCTAACAAGCTGATGCTATCTGCATGACTCAGAAAACAAAGATAAATACTATTTTTTATTTTTACTTTCGGGCATTTTTTCTTTTATTAAGCCTGCTTTTCTTTAGACAGAGCTTATTGAGAAATTGTGTCATTGCGAAACTTATAATTTTAAACTTGCACATCATTTCGAAATATTTCTGGTGTTATTTGGATATTCATGGTAATGTTCGAACTTGTTTACCAACAACTAAGTCCAACAAAGAGGTTTCTTCTGTATAAAACACACACATATATTTACTGATTTTTCTGACATTAGCAAGTTTATTGCCCTCTCGACATCACTTACGGTATTGCCTCTGGCTGGGCCTTGAAAAATAGTTGGTGTCTCGGCAGATTATAAACGTGTCCTCATAACCAGTATATAGGTATCATCAGACCTGTGTTCTTCTTGTTAGAGGTTTGTCAGCAGCTGAGAGCATTGAGAGGTGTCACCAACGACCATCTGAAAACTTTGAGGGATATCCTTGTGGACCTCAGGTCTGACCTTGGTGATGACGTCAAGGGCATGATCTTCGTGGAGACCAGAGGCACTGCCTTTGCCCTCGCAAAATACATCACTGAAGAATTAGAAATGATGGGATACAGGGCAGCGCCATTTACCGGAAGTAAATCCAGTGACAGCAGTGAAGGTATTTTAATTTTTCGTCATCGGTTTCAGATTATCGCTAGAAGCTCTTCCTCCTTTATAAAAAAATACTAAAAGTTTTAATTTTGATAGGTATGCTTGAGGAAGAAAAGACCGACACTCTGAAGAAATACAGGAAAGGAGAGATCAATCTGTTGGTGGCGACCTCTGTCGGCAGTGAGGGTATTGATGTCCCGGACAGTAACTTCATCATCACCTACAACTACACCGGAAACGAGGCCGACATCATGCAAATGAGTGGTACGTTAATTAAAAGGCAATAATAGCATGCAAATGTACCAATTTGTTTTCAAAATCTCTTATATTTAAAGCAAATTACTAAGCAGCTTTGTTGATACTTAGACTGTTGATATTTTTCAGGACGTGCAAGAAGACAGGGCTCCACCGTGACTCACATCTCCGACCAGACGATACAGCGCCGAGAGGAGACCAGCTTACAGAAAGCGCTGCTGATGGCGCGTGCGTTTGACCGCCTGGGTGACATGAAGGATGAGGACCGACACAGGAAGATCCTGGAGCAGCAGACGACAATAAAGGACACAGAGATCGGATCCTTCTTTCTGGAAAACTCAGTAACAAAAGAAAGCAAGTCCTTTGCCATTATATGCTGGAAATGTCAGGCGTTTGCAGTAAATGGCGATGACGTCAGAATTTACACCGGTCAGCACCGGATTGTACTGGATCCAGACTTTCTGGACCGCTGTGTTCTGGAGGACTTGGACGAGACTTCGAGGTTCAAGAAGCGGATTATCCGGTGTAAGGACTGTAAAACAAAATGGGGGACCACGTTTGGGGTGGACGAGTTCGAAGTTCCTGTCCTAAAGGTGAAAGCCTTTCTGTTCGTCCCTGGGTACACCGGGGGAGATTTGTCGGAGTGGAAGGAACGTAAGCGCTACAAGACCTGGGGGAGAGTGGAGTTTGCCATTGCAAGCATCGGCAAAACCAAGCTGATCGAGAATCTCAACAACAGGAAAAATGACGTCATCACCACGTAAGAAGAGAGGTGCTGACCCTCTGATGTCAGGCAAACCCTGCCTACCCTGCGACATCATAGACAAAAGACAAACGTAATGAAAAAGCTTCAAATAGTGTTTTTGAGTTTCTTGTATCGTTATGGACGCAATATTGTTTCATAACCTATGGTTCTACATGTACTTTTCTTTATTTTCATTCATTGGGATCGCATGCAGCACAGTGTGAGCTTTTATCCGAATTAAATACACGTTTTATTTTCTATCAATAAAACTAGAAAATGTCTGATCTTCGATTTATGTTTATCTAATTATACAGAATGTATAACGTCAAATTCTGTAAGTTGAATCATTCCTGTTGCATAAAACAAGTGAGCTAGTCAAAGTGTGTACACCTATAGGCTGTCCCAGGTTACCGTTTTCCGTCATTTTTCGGCTACTGTCATGTTGTAAATTTTGAATTTACCGGGTGGCAGTTAATACAAAATTTACATGAAAATCATGTAAATTTTGTATTTACTGCCACCCGGTAAATGTTGTAAATTTTGAATTTACCAGGTAGTAGTAAATACAAAATTTACAACATGATTGTCATGTTATAAATTTTGTATTTACTGCCACCCGGTAAATTCAAAATTTACAACATGACACTTCTTTTAACGAAAATATACACACCCGTCAAAAAAGTACAATTCAAAACAATGAGGATAAAACTCAAAGAACTCTTCGTTTACCCGGATAAATTCACAGGAAGGAGAAAGATTTCCTACGGAGGTTTATAATGGGAAATCTGACATATTTTGTCATTCGGAAGTCACTACGAACACCTCGCACAATTTTTTACATTATCATCCGGGGTATTTTCATATCGTATGCAATGCGAATTCCCCGTAGATTTTTTTTAAATTTTTAGTTGGGTTTTGAAACCTGACAAGCTAGAGTGGCATTTCAAAGGAGAATTTTTTTTATACAACTGAATAAACATCGTTTGAATCCTGAGGTGTTTGTGAATATTGAATAATAGTGAGTTAAAAAAAAAAAAAACTAGGTCTCTTTGTTCTGAAAAAGAACGTGGTTTTGACTGGAGTACATGTACACACCTTGCAATCACGATTTAGAATTGGCCTCTAATGGCCTTTTATCTGAATATATTCGAAGGACTTTTAATAATTAAAAATATTTTTGCCCAATTTGAAGATTTAATCTGTTTAAAAGTTATATCAAAATGAAAAAAAAAACCCACATAGATATGGCAAAAATTTAAAAAGGAACACCATTGGGAGTTATCTTTCTTAGTACTTTGACGTTTAACCAGAACAACAAGAAACAGGACGCAGTTGGATCTAGGTCACGTTTACACATCTAACTAGTAAAGCAAAAACAGTTTATCACTAAATAGAACATTTATTTGAATATTAAAGTCTTTGGTCACTTTTAACTGACTTACGTAAATGTCTTGCGAAAGATAACGAGGCTGCTACTTTTAAGTTCTAACCTTGTGAATTAGAGTTATTTATTATAATGAAGTCTAATCTACAAGAATGACACAAATGTATTGTTCGTTGTATTAAGTAATAATTAAGATGACATTTGATAATCTGTTTCTAAACGCTGCTCTACGCACGTAGGCCGCTAGTTGTAAATGTTCCCCTCCAGGCGGAAGTTGGTGGTGATTGTGCGGAAAATGCATCGACCCGGAAGCTGTGTAGATCTGTACTTCCGGTTCTGCTCCGTTCCGTTCCGGGCGTACTCTCAGGGAGTCCACATATCAAACGTTAATTTGATTTTATAACAAGGAGCTGCCGGCGGTAGCAGCAATTAACGGCCGTTTGAAGACAAAAAAAACACGGCGCAAACGGGGCTCTACTTCATGGCTTATCAATAGTTATATGCATGTATGTAATTTTAATGAATCTTTCATTGCCTACCGACACGAGCACGGAGACATTGATCGGCGTTTGAAGTACAGAGAGAAAGGTTTTCGTGGGATGAAGCGGGATCTGTGTCCGTATAAAGGGAACAGAATCGCCCGCGGAAAATCCGGGCGCTGAGTGAAAGATAAAAACAGAACAAGGCCGAGTGCTCATTCATCGGCGAGTTTGATCGTGATTGAGGGTTGACGCTGAAAGAGTTCGACATTTCAGTGAAAACAGAAGACGTGGATCAGAGATGGAACAAAAGTCACCCCCTAACACAATTTCCTCCAATCTCCTTGTAATTGTATCGATATAGCGCAATTATAGATTCATTTCTTCGATAAGAAGGGAAAAGTGTTGACTGAATCAGAACTGAATGATTGGTATAAATATTAAGTGTCTCGTGTGCGGCTGAAATCCTGGAACCGTCTCAGATGCCGGGGTCGATAGCAACCTTAATCTGCTGGCGTAATCGCGCTCTGAAAGGTACGGGACAAGGCGCGGGAAACAACCCGTGAAAAGCGCCGCCTTGCGGACTCGTGCGGCGGGTAAGATGTCGGGAAACCAATGTGACTATTTGTAGATTTATCACATAAGGAAGCGGTTATGGCACGCTTCTGAAAATCCCATTAATCGATTGTTTTTGTTCACAGACAAAATTTACAGTTAAAATGAAATTTAAGATAGTAGTTTTCTGGATGAACTTATTAATAACACGACTTCTATCGAATGGATGCATGTTGTTGGCCATTGTCGTCACTCAGTGTTCCGATTAATTGGTTTTATGAAAATGATGGCCAGTTACTGTATCGAATAACATTAGCAGATCAACACTGAAATGAAACAAATTTTTTTTTTTGAATCGTTAAAAAGGTATGATTTAGCTGAACGGTTAGGAGATTTGCTGACATTATTTGAGGTATTAGTGCCAATATATCGATTAAAAAATAAATAATGTATCAACTTTAATAACGACTTTAACTGCTTCAGCATTTTGTTAACTTTTATTCCAACTGCAAGTATTGAATGATAAACCTAAGCAAGCTCTCTGAGGTAAGAACAATGGTTCTGTCTGGACGAAATCTCCTTTGGAATACAATTTGAACTTCAAATTTCTCTGAAAATAAATAATTTTTGCTTGACAAACGATCTCTCTTAATTTTGAATTCTCCACAATAGACAATCGCTAGAGTTTTAGAGGTTTTCCATTTCTTTTGTTGGTTTCGTTAAAGTCCTGTTGTACATACATAGATTATTTTGATCATCGATTTAGCCCGAGTTTCTCTGAGATCGATGATTCCGAGTTAAAATTCCTTTTGCAATAATAGATTCTCTACGCCTGTTGACATGAAATGTTTTTAAGTTCATAGCTATGTTTATACCAAATGTTGTGATTTATCCGGGAATTGAATGTTTTGTGTCAATCAAACTGAATTCTTCGGGTAACTTGTACGGGTACGACTATCAGTGACAAAACAGCAAAAGCCCAAAAAAAAAAAAAAAACCAAAAAAAAAACCAACCCCAAAATGAACATTTAAAAGAAAAAAAGTATTTAAAAAATCCGGGAAAAATGTACGGATGGAAAAAAAATAAATACCATTGTTCCTTGAGTATGACTCGTACATGTCACCGGATGAACAGGTGCGTGATTAAAAGTTCTCACTCAGTGAGCTGATCTCACTCAGTGAGCTAAGCTCTAGGCTTGAGTCTTGGTTTGAGACCCCATTATTCACTATAACTGATTTATTATTATATATCATAAGTAATATTTCTTTAGCTTACACTGTCTTTTGTTGCATTACACCATAAGACATACAATACTCTGTCTCGGGGCGTATAATTCATGATTAACTAAACTTTACATACATAAACTATATCCTGCTGACTCATTTCTAACTACATGTACATGTAAATACAATACAGCATTTCTGTAGGGTAGCTGTGTCATAGGGTGTAAACAACCCCGCGCCAACACACATACCAGCATCTCGGCTACATGACACATCCTTACCGGGCAACCTTACACCCCAATTTACGCCGGCAACCACTATACACCAGGGGTCAGGTTTGATGCCCAAGACATTCTCCAAGTTTGATTTTTACGTTGCTCGTTTCAATAAACCTGAAAGGTAACTTCTGGTTTAATGTGCGGGAGGGGAACTCTGGAGCGAGGTGAAACCGAGTCTGATGCCATCAAAATGTCAGCTGGGATGACGATTCTTAATTTCGCCATTGTTTGAGACAATCTTGGTGATTCGGCGAGGTAGATTTGAACCGTAAAAACCTCAAAGAAATTCAATTCCTTCCCTCTTTATTAGCGTTTTATAGACTTTTTATGACTGATAGGCTGAAATTAAATATGTGATATAAGAAATAGATGAAAAATGTCAAAAAATTCTTGGTTATCATAAAACATTTTGATGACAAATAGAGTGAGGTCGGAACACTGCGATTTTTACATTCATCACTCCGGAAACTTAATTCATAAATTTCTAAATTAAAGTCGTAAACTAGAAAAACTCTGACAACTTAAATCACTCCAAATGTTGCAGTAGCCCGTGTACCAAGTATCTGGTACTGATTTGGCGATCGAATGACTTTTTCCACCGGCTCAAAAAGTTTTTTGTAGTTTTCATATTCGCAAAAATATTCAATGTAGTTTCTTTGGAATGAACACCAACATTTGACAAATTATGCCAATAGAAAGGTTTCGTCTCTGCCAACAAACAATGTGTCTATTTCACACAATATAATTACAATCTGCAACGAGAATGAAAAATGTTGTATGGATTTCAGAATATTCTTTTATATTCAATTTTTTTGCATCGATTCATCTATTTGAGAAAATTTTGAAATATAATATTTGATATCTCTCTAATCATTAAATTGTTTATCTTATCCGATTTTTAATTTTATATAATTACAAGACTAGTTCCATTTATTTTATCTTGTGAAAAGTGCGCTCGATTCATACTGTGCTTATATCTTTTAATCTCTTTTAATCATTTCGCTCTTTATTTTGATTGAAATTTTCAATGATTAGTAAAGATATATTTAAAAAAAAAACAACAAATTAAAATATACTGTATATAGTCATATTCTTCGGAAATGAAGGAGTTTGTTATTGCTGAATTGCAGTTGAAAAAAACGGGATAAGAAATATACCGTTATTCGTCACAGATAGAAAACGCACACTTATGTATGTCTTTGATCTAAAAGTTTAGAGCTTCTTTATTTAAACAACATAATATCAACAAACAAACGATAGTGATGCTAATGATACTAATAACACTAAAACAAACAATGAAAAAGGGCAACTGAAATAAAATCAAATGTAATTTATAATACCCAAATATTATCATACATGTAAGTGTTCAACACCTCTCTTTCTAGATCTACTGGCTGATATGAACATAGTTTGTTTACAATTAAGATTGAAACACTTAACGTAAACAGTTAACACATTATAACTTAAATGATTTTAAAGAAAAAAGAAAATCTAAAAATACTTATCTTAGATATATATGTATAGATAAAAAATGATTCATAAGATTTAAAAATAATAGTATCTTGCATTTATTTTATGAAACAATTATTTTATACTTGAATTATTTATCAATGAAATATAAGTATTCATCATTTTAAGAAATGAGACTTCATTAAAAATGAAAACAAATTGATACCATGAACATTTGTTAACCTATATTTGTTAAATTGCTGAAGGTTCATTGTTTAGACATTGAATAACTTCATATGTAAATCGTAAAATTACCTTGTTTTACTTACTTCTTTTCTAACAAAAGGAAATACCAAATTTAAAAATGCTTTCTTTCATTCAGTTTGGTTTATCGTTTTACGAGAGAGAGAGAGAGAGGAGAGAGAGAGAGAGAGAGAGAGAGAGAGAGAGAGAGAGAGAATTTAAAAAAAAATGAAATTAACTATTTTCTTCAAAAGAAAAACAATCAAAACATTTCTCCACTGATCAGTAGAGCTGATTAGTTAAGTACCACGACTACTTCCGTGCAGTTTCTGAGACGATTGCATTTCTGTGCCTGTCCCGGGACTTTGTCAAACGTTCGTTACAGCGCCGGCAACAGAAACTCAACTAGCCTACATGTGTACAATCAGTAAAAATCAAAATAATATTTTCCTCAAAATCCCGGACAACTGAATTAAGCCACAGAAATAATAATGTTGTTTGGTCATGGACGCACTGGAACGTGAAAAGCCACCAACATCAAGAGGACGCCCATTTCACTTCATAGTCTGTCAACCGGAACTTGTCTCATCAACATAAATTACAAAACACAATTTGATTGGATGTTGCTTTCAAAATCATTCCAAATCCAATTTTAGTGTCCCGTAACGCTAAAATTGACGGCGGACAGAGATTATTCGTAAGTGGTCGAGATTAGATAATAAGAAGAGGATCAAAGTCGGGATATTTGGATTCTGCATGTTAGTACCGTTACCATGGAGAATAGTGTTCCGGGTTTTCGGAATATTACCCCTCTAAGGTAAGCTTTTATCTTATACTTCATGTTACCTGAACTTAAGACTTAAATCATGGAATGTAAAGCCTAAAATTTCTTGTCAGAGTTTGCTTCAAGATATATGTTGAAAAATGTAGTTAATCTTATGTGAAAAATATTTCATGATCTTAAGAGGCTTTACAGTATAAAGCAGTCATCAAGCTCCCCCGCTATTTCGCAGCAAGTGAAATTATAATACGAGTTGTGATTAGAATATTGTTAATTGAATTGCTGAATGTATTATCTAACAGTATTTGACTGGGATAAAAAAAATGTGCTCCTAAGATGTTGACTAAATGCAGACATATCTTGAGTATTAAATTTTGAGATGTTTAAAAACCCCCAAAACCATGAGTTTTATTCAAACAACCAGTAACTCGTACAGTAAACAGAGGACTACTGGCAGAAATAAATAGCCAGGTGAACGAGTTTCAATATAAAATATTACTTTTTACGTTTGTATATTAGATAACAAATAATTTTGAATATCGTATAATTTATATTAAAAAAATTAAATAGAACTTTTATTTCTGATAAATTATAAAACTATTAAAGAAAGCCTTACATGCTGTAAATAAAACTAAATAATTAAAAAAAAAAAAAAAAAATAAGAATCTAGTAAGCCACCAATTTTCATTATTTTTTTTCTTTACCATTTTATGTCTTAATTTCTACAAAAGAACAGCAATTATTCTTGACAAACAGCAACTATTTGTTAATATCATTGAATAAAAATTGCAATTCATTCTTAATAAGGTAAGTTTTTATAATTCAAATTCAGATACAGATAAAATCAATGATTTTTATAAAATAATTTAAAATATGTAGATGATTACAAGAAATATTTGTTATATATTTTTGAATTTAATACTCCTAGTATAAGTAATTCATTTTCGAATAAGTGAATAATTTCAATTATAACTTTTCTAATTCAAAATAATAGGTTTATGCATTAAATATAAATGGAGAATACGAACTATCCAACCGTATATTGAGCTGATTTCATTCTGTCTGTTTACAAACTTGTAAAATGGGTGTAATACACGCCTTTGGAACATGCCCAAATTGTACGGAAAATTTAGGTGCACCACAAATGCGTAATCTTAATGGTAATTATCCACTGTAAATAAACAGGAAATTATAT
>WFKH01010211.1:1645276-1656705 GCA_016163765.1 Magallana hongkongensis
ATATATTACAACACATTTTTAATAAATAAACAGCGCAATCGTCCTTTCCCAGATCTTAGGACATAGTTGCTGCTTTACATTGAACCAAAAGCAAATGTTAGTTAAAGATCTAAGATGAAGATTTTCATCACCTGAATATTGGTACATTTGTCTAATGCTATATTTAGATTTTTTTTACATTCGGTAGATAAAATTTCATACCCTGAACCAAATAGATAAATGACGTCAATAGTGTGATCAAAATCATTCCAAGCAGTTTTAACTGATAGATAAAATGTAAGGCATTTTTTTTAAAGTTTGATATCGATTTTTATTGTTACTTTGTTACAAGAATCGTCTTTAGCACTAGCGAGTGTTCTAGATGCATTAATTGTAATGTCAAAATATTTGTATTGTTTAACAGGGCTGGATGGTGGTGGCCATTTTAAGACTATATTTATCTCCTTAACAAGAAGAGCTCCGAATAAAGATGAATGTAAACATTCAGATTTTAAAGCTAAAATATATGGAATTTCTCTTTACTAAATAAAAGTTTATAGCTAAACAAATCAATTTAAAAAAATTCCGGTAGACCTGATGGGTAATTTGTTGATAACCAAGCCCCCTTAACCTATTCCATTTTGTTTACTCGGATTATAAGTGATTGTGGTGTTTTTCAGATGCAATAAAAACTATAATTTTTATTTTCTGTGTATATATATATTAAACACTCAACCCCTCCTCCAAAATAAAAACAAGAAACAGTTGTTATTTTTGTTGATGTATAACAAATGACTCAAATCTGTACTGTTCCCGATTTTCTTCTACTATTGAATAAACTTAACCAGGATTAGTTATTTGTTTTGTTTTGTTTTGTAGGGTTAAAATACTGATATTTGCGATAAATCGATGTTAATAGTCATCGCATATAAGAATCCTAGCTGCGATTTTGTTTCAACAAAGTTTGTTTTGAAATATCTTACGAGCGAATGCCTAAAGGATCAATGGATTTTGTCACAATAGTTATGACATGTTATGTGATTCAATAACTACACACCGTACCGTGGGTATCAAGCATCCAATGACCATAGCTTACTGGTCGGACGTCAGTTTGCAAGTATCTGAAACCAAATAAAAGGACCTTAAAAAGTGACTGAAATATTTGAAAGCTTTAAGTCGAACTCTGTCATTTTCCACATCCGCACTTATTAGCACGTAGCCGCTGTGAGTCGCCATTTACAAAACACCGCCGAGCGAACTTTGCGTGAGTTTTACGACTTTTATAAATTTCTACTCGAGTATTATTTGTCGATATCAGTAGTGAGATTAATAGAGAGGAGCTCCAATTAAATCTTCATCCATTTCTTACACGATATTTTTACATGCAGATAATTCGCGCTTCGTAGTTTAGGACGCAAAGTGACCCGTATAAACAATGGCGCTAATCGTCGCGTGATCGTCAGGTGCGTTCAGCGAGGGTTCACGGCACATAGTGGCTGTATATTAATTGTTATCAGGTCAAACAACTGTAATTCTAACTTTGATATCAATGACAAGAGAGAGGAGCTACCCAATAAACACCTGGACAAGCTTCATATAAATTTCATTTTATATCACAAAAAGTTTCCTGGGTGCAAATTTGATGATTTTTTCGGACGAAAGTTGCACGACAAGGGAATTTCGGTCTAGAGTTTTCAAGTTCCCAATAAATGGTTTCGCTGTTTCCATTACTGACAGTGTATTAATATATGTAATAAACTATAACAAAAATTATTTTACACCTATTATCTAGTTATACAGTTTCTGGGAGACAATAGCTTTTACAAATGGCTAAAACACGCTCAACTGAACATGAAAAATTATTTATCAAAATACACATTTTTCACATTTAGTTCTATCGATAAAAGAATATTTCTTATGAAAATGTTTTTTTTTTTTTTTTGCTTGTTTTCAAACAAAAAGTGTTACCATAAAAATGCTACAAATAATCTTAGATAAGAACATCTCAGGAGTTTATACCGTGTTACATGCACATGTCTATGATACAGTCAAAGAGAAAGACCATCTTATTACCTAAATCATCTCTCTTTGTACATGCAAGTTGCAGTGAATAAGTTCATGGCTGCTTTAGATACAGCACCAGAGTAAACTGTATTAAGTTCACATTATAAGTAATACTTTAGTCTCGGAGGTACTACTGTCCAAATCTCAACAAGAACTAATGACAGGTACCATTTACTTATATTTCTGTTCACCCTTAAAATAACGGTCCTTGCTTTGAATACCTGATAGGGCCACAAATTTAAGTATGTTTGGGAGATAAAAAGAGTTTCAGTAAACAAGCCAATGAAATAGCAATCTTAGGACAATGCACCCCCATAAAAGGCCCCTGCGACTTAATTGAAGAGTAAGAAACCATATGAAATGCGATTTATTATTACTGCCCAATCAAATTCTATTTGTAGTGACATTATAACTTGACAATCAGGACCGAACACGGCCATTTTATTTTCAAACACCTGTGCCACCCGGAGAGAAAATTTTTATCGAGCTTGCGCGAAAAATGAAGAGTTAAAAGAAACTCGCGGAGCGCTTCTTGATCTGGCTCAGTATAACGTTTAATTGTTATTTTGGTATTCATGCTGTTGCCGGCTGATAATTATATACCCTCGCCCCTCGGTGAGAATCGGGCGTGATCCTAATGACGGGTTCGTTTTAATTCAAAGCAATTGACACTTAAATTAATGTGCATGCCTGAAGGATGTTAAAGTTTAGACCTACTATTGACTTTAAGATCGCCAGGGTGGTTAAGATAGCGTGGTGGCTCAGAATGGAGTCACCCAAAGAATGTACAGCAGGGCCAGTAATGTCCACGAAATCACTGTATGGTATAACACCTCGTACACGTCACAGTGCGTACAGAAACCGTGTGTAGGATTCCCCTATACACTTCACCATTCTAAAAAATACACTGTATCAAAGGATACAGTCAAATTTTGCAGTATAGTTGTTAAGAGCATTTTTGTTTCAGACATATTAAGTTTGGTTTTTTTTTTTGTTCTAAAAAGAAGACAACAATATTTTAATGGCATCGACTAAGAAATAAGGAAATAATTTAAATTATCACAAATAAATTATGAGAAAATCTTTATATGCTTCGGAGAATCAATTCATAATTAATAGAAATGTTTTTTTTACCAACTGAACGACCTCGTTTCCCCGAAAACTTAAACTTTTTTGGATTTCTCACTTTAACGTGTCTAGCCGATTAATTCTCCATTGTCTATTGCCACATTTCTGTTTTACAACCACTAATGTAAGGTTTTCTTAATTATGAAGCGAGGGACTTCTTCTGTTCTGTCATATTGACGATCGGCTGATGATGGGGTGTGATTTCGGTTTACCAGATCCACAGAATCCGCGACTCAAAGAACAATGCAAATCAAGTTTATTACCCAAGAAAATAACATGAACATCAGAGAAAAAACCGCCGGAAATTTTTATGCTTCGTTACAAATGCTGACGAAATTTAAAGCGCACGGTTTATTGCAATTAAATATTGGTTTATGTTGAATAATATCGCCCTTGCATCCTCTTGCTGCACGTGGAAAAAGACACAAAGTCTTCCAGAACGCGCAGTTACTCGCTAACTGTAATTTAAAATGCAGAAAAAGAGTTAATTAAAATATTTTTGATCATTGTTACATTTTAAAAGAAAACGTTGTATTTGTAATTTTCGTATCAAGTAAAATACAGACTGCGCCGCCGCTCGGAAGAAAGAAATGAACTATTCCGGAATTCGCCTTGGAATTAAACTAACAACGTCTGTGGTAATTTAAAGTAGCGTTTTGAATAACAATAAAAGTCATACAAGCAGACCAGTTGATAAAACGAAAAATCTCTCGTCTTTCTTTTGTGTTGACAGCCGGCTGTGAACACAGTTCTACGGAATTGCGGTGCACTTCCTTTTTATAGAAGTTGGGCGTTTGTAAATGGCGGAGACGAGGCAGTTAGCTCTCCCACTGTTCTTTAATTTTAGATAGTTCATACACTATCAAAGTGTCTCCAAAATTCATTATACATGTAACAAGGCCGTCATTCTGGAATCCACGTTCTCATCGAGCTAAATATGATTAATGTTATAATTGATAACTTTTTGATTAAAAGGGGCGCCTCTTAAGTTTTATACCTTTCATAAACAATAGCCTCTGGAAAATTCAATAAATTCATTTTCTCCACGTATCCAATAATTAGGGAAACAAATATACAGTTTTTGACGTAGGCGCCAGAAGTCCTGCGTTTGTTCCCTAAAATACAGTCTCATCCCGAATTCAGTGTCGAGGAAAACCAACTCTCGTGAGATTATCGCGAGGCACGAATGACCATTCCGAGCCTCGGAAACGCAAGTCTCCACAGAGGCGTGCGCTCGGACTCTGATTCAACCAAACGCTTAACCAGCGATATATTAGCGGGAAACAGCAGGCGAGAATTGCGAGAAATCTTCGTGACGGCCGTACATTTCTCCTGACGGATTTGCACGGCAAGTGAAGACATTAGTCTGCTGGCTTGTTTGTCGGTTCCCGGGAATTAGATATATTGGCGACGAGGGACTGTAAACAATGGCGATTAGCGCCTCAGAATCCAGTGATGGCCCGTTAGCGACGGAGAAATCGTCAGAGGATGATTGTTATGGAAAGACAAATCAAGGCGCCAATTTAAGAGTCACATCTGCTTGGTTACTAAGCACGCGACTTCTCCCAATCGCACGACGTAAAACAGGACTTTCACTTAAAGTGTCTACACTGGATGGTCTCCGAACCAATTAACGGAATATCTAGTTCTCGTCGACCTCAAATCGGGTCAATTTTGACGAGTTAATGCGTGGCGTAATCCGTCCGTAGGTTTGTGGATCAAAAGGAAACGAAAAAATACACAAAACCTCCAAGTCAGAACGCCCAGCGCACTCAAAGCACAAAGCAAAAAAGTAACATTTTATCAAGCCATATTTAGGTTAAGCTTTCAGAACTAAAGCGGTAATATGCATCTTGTGTAATATCAGAACGTAGCACGACCATCGGTGACATTTATGGCTTGGATCTAACTCCCCTCACCCGGTTGCACCGAGTCCCTGTTCTGACCTACTGAGCGACTCCAGCAGTACTCAAGGTAATTCCCGGCATAATTACGCAATAAACATGATCAATGTTCCCTTTATGTCGGACAAAAATATTTAATACTGCAATTCTTCTTTCCGAGGATTAAAGCGTTACATTTAGCCGAGATGTAAATCCCGCGTTAATCGCCGACTACGATAAAGGAAACCGCCAGTGGACAGGTTGTAGTGTTGTGTTGAACCGGCATTACGGAACATCATGGACTCCATCAGCAACGATCAGAGCCGTGCTTATACCTTGTAACCCCGAGTCTTTGCATACGATGGTTCTTTTTTGTCTTATGTAAGGAAATAACAAGACATCTATAATTCGTAATGTCACGGGACTCCATAAGACAAATTACAAACCGCGCTTTGAAGGTTGGAAGTAAGAGAGTTCGGGCTGCAATAAAACATCATGACTTGGCGCATACCGTGGTGGAATGAGACACCCGAGGACTTATGTAAATTGGCTCAGAAGGGGTGCAGGATGGGAGCTAAATAATTACAGGGATCCATGGAAATGCTGTCCCAATATGCAAATTCCGAGCCCGATCCCATTTTTCACTGCAACCGAGCGCGGATAAAGTAATTGCTGCGCGCAATATAAACCTCTAAATTTTTATTTATGAAGATCCGTGTATGGGTTGGATTTTCTGTCCCGGAATTCGATATCTACTAACTGGGGGGTTGCCGAGCTCGTGATACCGGCTTTATTATAAGTCTGGTTTGACAAACTTCTTTTATGGTTTGTTTTATAGTCCCGGCATTGAAATCACACAACAATGGAACAAATACAAAGATTTCAAAGATAGTCTCATCACAATAGTGTTGAAGTACAAATTAGGGATGGGAATCACTCCCAGTTGTAACGATTCCATCTCTGTTAAGTTGACCCCTGACCTGGTGGATTAAAGAGAACGCATTCAACAATGTTATGTCCGATTAATATTCGCTACATACAACCTTAGTATCGCTGCAATCTCCACATCACTGAGACTGGCACTTTTACGAGCAGATAATATGTGTTGCTTTAAAGTTTTATTTCCTGAAATATGAAATGTCTGCTCTGTTCGACTCGTCCAGAAAATACGACTGCTATAATTTATTTATCTCATGCCCTCTACCTGTCCGCTTCATTTCTCGTCGAGTCAGGTTACTTAGAGTTTTTTAGTATAGAGTACTCTTTTTGTGCATATGAACGTTGTTCGGGTGTCAAAATACGGTGAAATAATTAACATATTAACTATTGTAATCAATCGGGTTTTTGTCTCTCCCGGAAGATGTGTTTGTTAGCGTTTTTAAAAAAAATATATTCATTACAAGGTGATATCCCTCCTCTATAAACGAGGTAAAGTTCGTGTATGCAGAAATAGACTACTCGCAAGGAAACAAATTATTCTCTTTAATAAATCATATTCCTAAGTCAATAGTTTCTGGTCTGCTCCGCTTATTTGTAGCTCCACAAGTAGTAGCGGAGCGAATCAGAAACCTGTGACTTGGCTGGGAAGATGTAATAAGTAGACAATCGTTTACATCATTTCCGTTTTGTGTAAACTTAGACCATTACAAACTGTTTGGCTTTCTGAAGCAGATATCAATATGACACGGATTCCAGAATCGTAATCAACACGAGCGGCCTGCACAGACCCACACCTGGACACAGGTAAGAGTAGCACATCTGGGCACAGATTGACAGAAGAGGCGCGGTGTGCATCATCCTCACAGACCAGTGGAGATAGTTCCAGGTACCCACCCACGAACGGAAAAGAAAGACCTTGCATCTCCTTAACAATATATCATGTGGTATCCGAATTCTAACACGTGGCAGAATTTTTGTTTATTTTTTTTTTTTTTTCATTTTTTGGGGGGTAGGCATATTAAAGTCCCCAAAGGCAGACCATATCAAACATACATGTAAAAGACCAAAATCAGCTTCAGAGTTCATCATTCTGCATTTTTAACTTATTTTTGCCTTTTTGCCAAACATTTACACTTGGTTTTGGGTTTGTATTGGTATATTGGTGTCGCCCTCCGGATCCCCAACAAATTCCCCCAGTGTTACCAATGATTTGAATTCTACTTGTATTATCTCCTTTTATTAAATTCTTCCTTCCAGTCTGCTCACTGATTGGAATACGGTATGTAAGGAGAGATATATTACAACCTGTAATGGTGTAATGGTATTTGGCTCATGGCGGATACATATATAATAGTTTCTTGTGATTTATAAGAATTCTGATGATAAAAAGTGATTGTTTTAACCGAGTTTTCTTGTACAAAAAGTTCACCGGGCTTTCCCGTTTGTATCTGTCACCAAGGGCCATATTTTAACGTCCGTGTTTCTTTGTTCTATCGCTAGCATCACAAATCCCAAGGTCATTGATGTGGGTCAAGGTCGATTCAAAGCCCGATATTCAAGGTTCAAAATTTCAAATGATCCTACATATTTTTAGGGTCAATAGAGACATTTGCACAAATTAGTGTCTGTTTAATGTATTTCCTACCAAGCGTTGCTGATTATAGGATAAATAGAGACAAGGCTTAGGATGATGATAGTCCAGAAAGCAAATAAGGTTTGGATAAAACTGTGCTTAAAGTTACCACTTGATACTTAAAATCGTCGACGAAATATCACGTTGGTTGTCTTTGTGGTTAGTATATAGCGTACAAGGATAACCCACTCAGTTGTTATCTCCTCTAGGCTATGACAAATATTTGAAGACATTAAATTTCTGATCGGACACATAATCACTTTTTGAGGATTTTCTTCTCTTACAGATGTCAAGGTTGACCTTTGACATCACAAGGTCAAAACATCAGGCAAAGAAGTACAATGGTGGCCTGCCGCAATATCATAGGAACACCTTTATTTCGGCGAAATAGACACCGTATTGTTTTATCAGGCAAATTTGTCATGCCAGCATGTCTTCACCCTTCATCAACAAGAATACCTTGTGTTTTTTCTTTTAATAGGTTCGCTTTTAGACCTCCGCACACGTAAATGTTTGTGTATTGCCGCGGTCCCTATCGCTCTACTGGCTTCACGAATCGTACAAGATGTAAATCGGTAAGCAGCGATTGATTACCAGAAAACGAAAACACAACCCCCAGCCTGTTATACGATATATAATGTTTTGTTGTCTTTCCCACCCAGGCAGGATAAAGATCTAACCCCCCTAAATACCCAAGATCTTATCGCCCTCTTCTTCTGCTCGCCTAGGTCAATCAAGGCGTATAGTTAGAATGACCTTTCGAACTTTAAATATTTCTGAGGTATACAATTATTATTTGAATGATTAGATTCCGTTTTCATGCTCCGTGCATTAAGGTTGTGCTGCAAGACGCAACGTGTTGTTAAGAGGGCCAGACTGGTCGGGTGAGAAACGATTAGGAGCCCGCTGTGGCATGGTGACTCTCGTTATGGTCTTATCTGATTGATCATAAATCAACAGACAACAGCCCAAGTATTAACTCCAAACTATAGCATTATCTGTTGCTGAATTGTTCTTTGTTTTTACAACAAACCAATCAGTGTTCTGGTGTTAAAAATCAATTTATCCTGGTCTCAGCCTGCAATTAGCCGCAACCTTCGCCGACAAATTTATTAAGAATATGGGAAATATGCAGACCATGAAGTAACAATGAGAGCATTTTCTTCTTGTCTATACCACATCACAGGTTTTCTGGGCTTTCGCCGAATCTTAATGGATTTGGTCAGACTTTTAAAAACGAGAGTTTGTCAACATCTTTCCAGCACCGCACAAATTGTGACGTCACAAACAGGAACCTGAAGTCGTGTATCGTATTCCTGGCATTTGTATTTTTTTTAACAATCTATTTGGGAATATATCGAACTCAAAAGTCAAAAGTAATAGCTTATGTTAAGGCCATTTTTTTCTGACTGCATTTAATTGCAGCACGTTTCAAGTACACTTAGACATTAAAAATACAATTTTGTAGCATTTGCCCTAGATATGTTTTACATTTATTGATATGAAATTATCACAGAAACATTCTGGTATTCTTTAGAATTTGGTTTCGGGGGAAAGAAAATATACCCTGGAAGTCAAAATACCATTCAATGAACGAATAAAGTGTAATTTCTTTTGCAAAAAAATAAAATCCTTTCGAAATACACTTTGGTTTTATACATGTAACTCTATATGAAATGTTAACCTCTATAAAACACATCAATTTGAATTGCAATTTAGGGGCTCGTGGCAAAGTCATTTTCCTATTTTTTGCTAGTTTAGAAAAACAAAAAGTCTTTTGTTTCTTAAACAACAAAATGTATTTCTAAACATAATACTTTTTGTTGAAATAGAGCTCGTGATGGGAATTTTAGCTGATCATAATCCCAGACTTTCGGGGTTTAGATGACAAAGATTAAGACACACACGTGCCGAGCTGGTAGCATGGGTCGGGAGGTTTATTCGAGATCTTGAATTTCGTGGACCCTTTCGGATGAATGGAGCATATTATATTATGTAACAGTTTGTCGAACTAATATTAATAGCTATCTTTTACAACCAATTTCATTAATGAATGCCAAGTATAATCTACGATCTGAATTCACCCATTGTATCACATCGCTTGAAACAAAGATACAGAAAGCTTGTGTTGGACCCCCTCTCTGAGTCAGAGCAGACTTGTGAAGTGAATGAACCGTTGCGTGGACAATGGCGGGTTTTGTGACTCCTGATCAAGTGTGCACTCTGTGCAGGGCCCCGGGAAAACCCCTGTCACAACATGGGACTCGATATGCAGTGAGTAAGTGGGGGGATACGTCTGCTGCCTATACAGGTGTTCAAAATAAATGGAAACTCGATCCCGATTCCCTAGCACCTGTTATGAAGTAGCTACAGATTGCCTTTCATGAGTTTTGGACTTCGTTCATATTGCACCCAGCTATTTATATGATAAACGTGTATATTATTTATGTTAAACTCTGGAACGCTGGCAATTGGGTATATCAAATATATCAAGGCAGATTTATTTAATCGTGATGTTAAAAACGCTATGATATTATGATGAATTATGCAGCGGTTAGTATTTCTAAGTCCTCGGTATGCGATGTCCATGGAGGGTTCGAGTGTTTTGGAATGTGGTATCATTGTATTTCACTGTTCCTTTCTCTCACCTAGCCATTCTCCCTCACACAGGGCTGTCTAACAAATCCTCTCCCCGCTCTTAACAAGTAAACTTAAGTTTTCAGTTAAAAGTTTACTCAGAACATAAAAATTAAACTGGAAATGACTTAAACAAAATGTAATTGATACTAGCATTTAAAATAGCAAATAATAGCTTTTTAGTTGTATTGTGTAGTAGTTAGAGACATGGTGATACACAAACCCATGATTTACCAAATATCGAAATTTTACACGATTTCCATATATTTTATATATCATATGTAAAGATGAACTTAATTTTGAAATATTACGGGGTTCAAAAGTAAATAAATCCAATTAAAAAGAGATAAATAGAATTAGTCTTTGGGCCAACACATAGATATTCAAGAACTAATATATTTTGATTATTTATTAAGATGCACTCTCAATGAGTGCATATTTCTTACTACAGAAATCGATCCTTAGTGCGTCAATCCCACTGTAACTATTTTTAGATTGCAAGTGCAATCACGTGACACTCAAATTAATGTCCAAAACAAATCGGATTGTTTACATGTGAAATTCCGGATGATTTATACGTTGTAACGACTTGTAAACTGATAGATGATGACTTATAGTGCGAGAAACCTCCCGTATGATGAAATTTTGTATATTTCTTCTTATTACCGTTGTTATAAAACATCTTTTTTGAGTCACCGTGTTACTTCAGGTCTATAATTCTTCGTATCTTTTATGTTCTTTTGTACACTCAAATTCTGGAATACCTTTTATGTAATGTTTTAACCTATTCTGTTATGTTTTTTTCATACACTAGTAATTTGCAATTTTCTTATTTATTCATATAATATCTTATATATCATACTGTAATATACTCTTTATGTTTTGAACAATACAATGATTTCTTTATGAAATTTTATATTCTGACCGTTATAATATATATGAATTATAATACATAGAAAACATTTTGCTGCTAATAGTTAGATCTTTCTAAAGATTATTCTTAAAAAGTAGATGAAAGTAAGAACGGGTGTTACAAGTACAATTTGACCTTTGATATATACTTATATTCTGTTATGCTATAGAGTTGACTTACTGTAGTATGATATATATATATATATATATATATATATATATAATGATATATCATACTACAGTAAGTCAACTCT
>WFKH01010211.1:1656805-1667726 GCA_016163765.1 Magallana hongkongensis
TATATATATATATTTTATCCAGTTTAAAAGGGATATATCCAATGAGATTGTGTATAATCTATAAACAACAACAGTCAGTTGCATCTACTGAGTACTCTATCAAGTATTGTATCATCATGAATAACTCACCTGATGATGTAGATTTTATTTTAAACTGTTATTTGTTCTATTTTTAATATCTTTTTAAAATAATTTACTGAGTTGAGTTTGTTTTACCTTTAAAAAAAAAATAATGTTATTCTGTTGGTTTTTGTGTGGTTTGCTTTTTTCTTTTCTCTTGCCCTTGATGTGGTAATTTTTATGTTTTAATTCATTATAATACTTTTGAACGCTCTAATTCGTTGCCCTTTTTAAAAAAAATTATCATATGACAATATATTTTTTCAATAATGACTTGTTATTTTTTCTCGCAGTTTTGTTATCCCCAATTATATCAATTCTTATTTGCTTTTATTATATTACCATCTATAAAAAATAATTATTTCTATATTTTTGTGTATGTTTCTTGTCGTCCATTTTCATTCTGTTTTATTTTATCTATGCTTTTCTGTTTCGTTCGTTTGAACAAGTTCAGTTAAAAGTTTGATTTATTTTGTACTTCTCTCTCTCTTCTGAATGTTTCTTATGAAGTAATGTTTGGTATTTTCAGAAAAATTATTCCGTTTTAATCGGTTGTATTTCACGCTGTTCCATCTTATTGTTCCCTTTTTCTGCTGTTCTTAGAGTTGTCATATTTTTAAATGTCTAATTTGCCCTTTCCCACACCATTTTGTGTTTGCTTACTGTTTTTGTTTGTTGAACATGTATGTATTTAGTCAGTTCTATACTATTGACAATTTGTGTTTGCTGACTGTTGTGATAGGCTCTACTTGTATATATTCAGTCGGTTCTTTACTATTGAGTTAAAGGCTGTAGCTGTATACATTCAATATGTTCTTTAATGCTTACATTATCAACAGCTGTCCAAGACATACGAGAAGGCCTGCTCATGTGAAGTTGACTTCTTTTTTCTTTGCGCTGTAAAATTTGATAGGTCCTATCAGTGTTCAATGAATTCGATCCCCGCTGTAAATTATGAATCAGCCCCCGTCCCGCGCTGTTAACCTATGGGCAACAAAACTTGCTGAAAGTATTCATAATCGATGATTATTAAAACGGAATGCGCCCGTATCTGGCATACTGGAACGTGAGAGAAATCCGACCTTCTCGCTATCTCACTCTAGTTTTTCGCTCAGTTGCTGGACGTGTTGTCACTCGCTCAGGAAAAACAACAAATAGCTGAAACGTACGGGAGGATAGACAACAGACAACATGGAAAGTGACACGTTGATAGAACAATGAACGATGTCACGGACATGCCATCAATAGAGAGCATCTGATCGAAGAACTGTTTAATCGCCACGATCCGTTGACAACGGACCGGGTGTAATGTAATGCGTCAGGAGATTAATCTAATAAAATCCTGATCGGGGATTTTTTTTTTTCGTTTCTGCTCTTAACGTTATCGACATACATATAATTTGGCGTTCAAGGACGTACGTATGAGGACAATTGGCCAACGGGTTTTTCTGAGTTTGGTAAACAGATAAATTTCCTCTCTTATAACCCTAGTTTCTGCGAGAGGTGTCGTGATGAAACCTTTTAGATCACAGAGTCCTAGACCACCCTTACTCTGACTCTAGAGAGGTAACAATTAAAGCCGACCACAACGGTCACTTGAATCATCCTCTCGACCACGCCCCCTTCTCCGTCATTGAGACTCCCCCACGGTCCGGCGACTTGGCGGCATCCTGTTAACTACTGTATTGACAATAGAATCAAATACGGAGCAAATCTTTTGTCAATAGTATGAAATAGTCTTCCAGTCAGAAAAATGAGAACGATTTGCTCCTGTCTGTCCCTCCTCAAACACTTCAAGGGTCTTAAAAGCGTTTGATGGAGTGGCTGCTACTCATCTCTCAATGGACCATCCATTAGAATTGACAAGGATTATTGCGAGTATAAAAGACGACTCCATTACGGCCTCTTTTCCGGCTTGTAAGTTGACTTTTGTCAACAAAGGCAGTGTATGACGCTACTGAGAGGAATCTAATGACAATTTGGAACGGTGAAGAAAATCCCCGCTTATTGGCAACGGGCCCATTACCTTTGGACGCTTAACTACAACATTCGTGAATTCTGGAATTGGGTCTTACTCTTTGGCTCCCCAGTGTCATTTGTCATATTTTGATACTGAGTCACAGATTCAAGGAAATAATTTGTTTTTATTTAGAAAGAGCAATATTTACTTTTACAAAGTGCTCAACTTATCCATTGCAAGTTAACTCACTAATGTGGAGTACCTATATATTAAAATGCCCATTACACAGAGAGGCTAACACAATGAAAGAACACTATCAATTAATCATAATAACGCTAGTAATCTTTTACAACATGAATTTAAAAAATAATGACTCAATTTAAACTTTATAAATGTATATTTTTCGCCGAATCTAGATCCACAGCGTGATAAGTAAATAACTTGTTGACTCTGCCCCTCGTACCAACAATCAACAAATGTTTAACTTTACACCTATAAGTACAGGTATATCATATCATTTAGCAGAAAACAAATAACAGTTAAGAATTAAATGACTTTAAAATATGAAGGTTATTTAAATTCATTCAATGTGATTGGTTTTTCTGTTGATATATTAGTGTTCTGTTTTCACAGGTGAATGATGCTCTAATCCTGTGTGAATGATAGCGTACCTTGTCTCCAGTAAATAACAATTATCGACCCAATAATTTGTTATTGGTTAACAATAATATATATTAAAAAATCAATTGCTTAACATATCATAAGATCCCGTGATAGCTCAGTTGGTAGAGCGGAGGACTGTAGTGGTAGAAAACTGTCATCCTTAGGTCGGTGGTTCAAATCCGCCTCGCGGGAGGAGTATTTTTTCATCCAATACATGTAAATAATCATGATGCTGTAACTGAAATACGTACTCGTAAATGTAGTTTAAAGGAACGCTGCTAATATTCAAAAAGAGGCATCTACATAGATATATGTTTTGGACCTATGCCGAATACTCCTAAAATCAGATTGTTTGAGGCTGGTTGAGGCATTTATAATACTTATAAAATGCGCTTCAAATTTCACCTTTTTTTAATTCAATGAAATCTTTATTGAAACAGTATTAAAACTTAAAGTGTAATTAAAACTTAAAATAAGCTAACTAATAACATAATATAAAAAAACCTTATGTATATAAATACCCATTATTTAAAACAACAGATTTAATGAAAATCAGACTATAATAACAAACGAATTTCCAGGGTTTAGGAAAAATCCTTTATTTCGAAGAGGAAAAATATTAATCCCGCGAGGCGGATTTGAACCACCGACCTAAGGATCACAGCTTTCTACCACTACAGTCCTCCGCTCTACCAACTGAGCTATCACGGGATAAATACAAACAAATATCACCGGTTTTTTTCTGAATGTATTTTCATGTAGACTTGCAATAGCAATGTAAACATAAAACACCTGTTCTTTACCGGGGCAAAGGTTCGCTATCAATCATACCGGCGTACATAAAGTCGTCATGCGTGTTTTCATTGTTTGCTTGTTAGTAAAAAAAATCTTGATCAATCATAAGGAATATATTTTTAATACTCTTATTATTCAAAATCAATCAAGTTGTAACAGTGAAATTCATGCTTAAAAAAGCGGAAATATTACTTACTTCTTGTATAATGTGTATAATTTTGAATCTTGGTTTAAGGAGCAAAACTAACTTACTTTTTTTATGACGTTATAGATATCTGCGACAGTTTGACCCTCTATAATCTTATAAAAAATATATTTTTTGACAGACATATGTTCGTTAAAAAATGGTTTATACTTTGATTTAATGCATTTCTGGTCATTTTTTGAACCATTTTAACAAGACCTTGGACTTTCGGTAGGATGTAACTATCTTTTTCTTGCGTCAAAACAAGTTAAAAATGACGCTTGTTTCAAGTGAAATATACATAGATTGCGTAGTCTTAGCTCGAAAGCCAGACAAATCTTGTTGATTTCAAAGAGCCATGGCTGAGTAGCTAGCAATGAAATAGACAGGCCTACGTCACATTGCTGTTTGACACAACTACCCAAAGTCCAAGCTCTTGTTAAAATGGTTCTATTTCTATTCCATGTTATGATTACTCACACCTGGTCTTGGGATCATGAAGCATTTTTAGACTTAAGTTGAAATTTCAATCATTCATAAAATTATATTTTTTCGATGTTTTCAATCACAAGACAATAAGACAGTGTACAAATGTTGACTAAAGTCTAAGACTGCTTCATGATCCTGGGGCCAAAATACACAATAAATATCTTACAGACAGGTTATAGTGATAAGAAGCATGGTCAAGAAATTAACCATCAGATCTTTCTTAAATTTTAAGATATGATTTGTTCAGTTATTGACTATCAATTACCAAAGAAAGAAATCCATATATTATAGTTTTTAAATTTGAAAATTTTGCTATATCTTTATACAGAGCTCTTCTTCTTAGGAGATAAATACAGTCTAAAAATGGCCACGACCATCCAGCCCTTTTAAGTCTTCTGATGTTTTTTTTTTTTTCAACATTCTGACTGTGGGCATTAAAAATGTTGATTTAATATAAATAAATTTGAATACGGTATTTTGGGGACTGTTTTAGACACTTTAATTTACGGTCCCACCTTTGCTGTACTGCCGTGTAGTGAGGGAACAAGTCACGTGGTTGTAATGAGAGCACCCCGCGACAACAGTACTAATCTAATTAGAGATTTTAAAGAATTAGAGGCTAAAAAAGAGACTGTGGTTTTACTCTATATCTATTCAGAAATATTGATATTTTTTTTTACTTTCATCAATTTGAAAAAGATGAAAAGTATCAGTTTTTAGTCTTGATAAACGAGTAATGTTGTTATAAAATATATTCAATGAATTTCAGTTTTCCCCTCCTTTGGTTGTATTTGAAACATTTTTCAAATTTTATTAAGAAAGTTTTCTTAAACATTTATATTTGAAATGCTACATGGCAGGCAATACATAAATAGACAAATAACAACATGCTGCAAGTCTTGCATCGAAACAAAGTGCAACTTTCAATCTTGTTCGTGAAAGAAAATGATAAATTTAATTTATCTCAGCTATTCAAACATTGATAGACTGACAAATATTCCAGATAATGATAATATAATAACAGCTATTTTTTGTCTTTCTGATAACCTCCCATCAAACATATTAACTGATAGAAAAATTCAACAAAAAAGCAGATAATAAAAATCGTATTTTGCCGAATCAAAATCCAACTTGTTGCATGGCACTTTCTTGAGTATGATTCATTTTGGTTTTGCACTTTGAAAAAAAAACCCAGATAAAAGAGTAGGCAGTTTACTTAGAGCGACAAAATTATTTAATTAAATTAAAAAAAAAAAATAGTATCCCGTGATAGCTCAGTTGGTAGAGAGGAGGACTGTAGTGGTAGAAAACTGTCATCCTTAGGTCGGTGGTTCAAATCCGCCTCGCGGGATTATGTTTTTGAAAAGGACCCATCGCACCAATGTAATGTAAAAGCACTAGTATTCCTGCCATTTTGGACAAAACTTGCCCCCCCCCTCCCTTTATTTTCATGGCTAGAAAATCGTTTTCCTTTCAGTGATGGAAAATGATATTTAAATGTTTAGGTGGTGGTGATAAGTAATGTAATTCGCCTCATTAAGAACGTTTTAAAGGACAAATATATTGATACAACGTATGCTTTTATCATGTTTTATTAATATTTTGTTTTTAATTTTTACTTTTGTATGAGAAATTTATAAAAGAAACTTAAGTCTTCTTCGAAGAAAAAAACCCCAATCGATTGCCAATTCAACTCTTTAACAATTTAACTTATTGTAAATTATTGAAATATATAGTGTGAAGAAGAAATAATGTTGTTTTACATAAAATTTGAATTTGAATAAAAATATACTAAGGCATAATTAACAATACACTGATAGAAGTTTAAAGTTCGATAAAAGCTCGAAAAACTTTAAAACGGATCCATGAAAGATAGTAAGCTAGTGAAATTTAGTCTGTTTTAAAATAAACAGGGATACCAAAATTAACACAAATACAAACCAAAAAAAAAAGTTAAAAAATTAATAGAAGACTGAATGTTTAATACACAAATTATATGACATACAGTACTAAAGGTTTTAATGTTTACCTTTTTTTAAAACAAACACAAGCAAAAACGGTAAAGAACAAATATACAAAACAGGAACTATAGATTGATAGAAATAATAAAATTGTGTTTAACTATGGAAAGGCAATGACAATGGCAATACAATTCTAAACGTGAAATGTTTCTGTTTTAAAAATTAAAAAAAAACCCCAAAAAACAAAAAAAACAAAAAAACAAAAAAACCAAAAAAACCAAAATATGCACAGTGAAACGGAAAAAAAGCCCAAACTAATTGTACAATAAATTCTGTTGTTCACACGAATTGCAATCCATGATTGTCATGCATACGCAATGTACAATGTACCGGTAATACCCAAACTTTTCTTATCTTTGTGGAAAAATGCAAACCACTTTATTGAATTATATTGTACATGTATATTGATTTTGGTCATTGAGAATTAACATTCTGTGTATTATAAATCAAAATAGCAAAATTAACTTTACAAATTCTTTATAGTAACAAGCAACAAGCAACACAGATATTAATTGTACGCCGATTTATACCCTTGTCAGCGACAAGATCTTGATTTTACAGTGTATTTTTACCACATGTTTTTATACAATAAGAAATTATTTTCCCAACGTATATTGGAGAATTGATAAAATGTTGTTATTTTAATTGATATAATTGAATGATACATAATCGTAATAAACTGTATAATCGAACTTATGCAGGATTTCTTTACAAAATCTGTTCATTGAAATAGATAGATGTAAAACATACTTAGTGGCAAAAAGTTATATGTATCTCACGCATTGCTAAGATTGAAAATGTGTTTTCCTGAAACTTGACACAAGATCAAGCTCCGCCATTCTGGTAACTAATAGGTGACTGACTGGAAACTTAAGGGTGACTGACTGGCAAAGCTCTGTCATTCAGTCACATTTCATGACCTTACAGTTTTATTCAGTTGACTGAATGACACAGTTTAATCTTTAAAAGATTGGGTGTTCAACAAAATACCCATCAGATCTTCCTAACATTTTTAGAAATAGTTTCTTTAGTTATGAATTATTATTTTGTAAAGAAAAATTCTATTTATTTTAGCTTTTAAATTTGAGTATTTTCCTACCTCTTTATACGGAGCTCTTCTTTTATAGGAGATCAATACAGTCAAAATGTGGTTACGATCATCCAGCCCTCTCACTATTGGATATCTAAAGATGAAAAAAAACACTATTCCCGCGAGGCGGATTTGAACCACCGACCTAAGGATGACAGTTTTCTACCACTACAGTCCTCCGCTCTACCAACTGAGCTATCACGGGATGTTGAAATCTTCATTAACAACCTTTTAATTAAGTATATTTCGCTTTAAGCGAGAATTGATTGCTCTCTTTCTATCTTTTTTTTTTTTTACCAAGGTGTAAATACCTATAAATCATACAGAAGGAAATGATCTGCCACAACTAAGATCTTAATTCATACGACTTAACCTGAGTTTTTTAATCGGTGTTGTGCTTGAAACTTTCTTTAACTTTTCATTTTAAGATGGAATTATGTCCGAGAGACAATTATTAACAGCATTTATAATTATTACCTTACTAGATATTGTTAAGACTCTCAATTTTTAAAATACATGTATGTAGCTGGATTTTTCCCTTACCATTGTCCTTCATGCAACATGGTATAATTATTAGTGATAAAAAAACCCCCTAAATGATAAAGTTTTAAAATGCTTAAAATAACAACACAACAAAACAGAAATGCACTGAATATATATCATACAACATTATTAATGCTTAATAATATCTAAAATCTGCTACATTAAGTCTTCGTAGACCTAATGATTTCTTAAAGTTGGAGAAACATAAACAACAAGAGAATAATAGAATGTGAAATATAGAATATCACACTGTTGTTTTGATCTCGGCCCTGGTATCAGCCCGAGCGGTTGATATCGGCCCAAGCACGAAGGGCGCGGGCCGATACCATCCGAGGGCTGATACCAGGGACGAGATCAAAACAACAGTGTGATGTTGTTTATATCATACATCTAAAATCAAAGACTTTTATTCAAATTCAAATTCCAAATAAGGAATTATTATTTATCAAGATCATGAAGAAGCTATAGATTTTTTTCGGATTTACAGAACTCGTTCGTTTTTATTCCTTTTTATATGTGTTAAGAACTGTCGGAGATGTCGGACTTTGTTGACAAACCATCGTCGTTTGAAATACAGTAGACGGGAGTCTGTCGTCTGAGATGAAGCACTATCTTCTAGAACTCAAAATTATCGAGAGAGAAACTTCCATCTTACGCAACTTCGTAATGAGTCAAATTCTTTCACTGGGATTTCGTAAGTTTCCTGTCAGATTCCATTCATAAAAATCCATACTGTTATAGACTCTACCGTTTGAGAGCGTTTATAAGCGCGTTCATTACTTTAACCACTTAATTTTTACAATCTAAACTCTGGTTTTCTAAGATTAAGTTTCGTTCTATCCTTCTCAATATCCTCCCTAATTTAAATGTTGATTGATATTAAATAAAGCGTGCTATTGTTCTAAATACACAACCATCGTGTAGGTTACCTCCCCTTACTTAGATACATATCACGCTTTGACGCTATTTTTTAATTTTAATTTTTCAATTTTCAGCAATAAATAAAAATATTTAGACGTGTAAGGTGATGCTTTGTATTATTTATTTGATATTCTATCGTTATTTCACAAACTAGTCTTAAATTAAAGCAGCTATATTTGGGAATTAGCGATTTTAAATTTGAGGCAATGCACCCCCTTGACGACGGGCTGAGACAGAGAAATCTCAGCCCCGAGGGCGATACAGCCCTAGCTTTTAGTTGCTGTCTCACCTAGTCCAAAACACGTGTATCAGGGCTGATACACTACTAGGTATATGATATAAACCCTATATTTTAAAAGTCAGTACCAAATATTATTTTGTAGAATCTATGTTAGAAGATAAACATTTCTATTCTGAAAACATATAGAGAACAGTAATAAAGTAGATTCGATTCTCTTAAGGCCTCTCTTTCCTAGAAATCCTTCTGCCGCGGGGTGCTGTCTTGACAACCATGTAAAATAATGTCCCCTACTTGCTGGTACATGTATATGACCCAATGGGACACAGTCAATATGGGACCGTAAAATGACCAAACCAGTTCAATAACATCGCTTATGTTAGAATTTCCTTTACACAAAATCAACAATTTAATGCCCTATATCATTATTCTGTAAAATATAAAGACTTATCCTATACGAAATAATTTTAGAAACAGTATTATTGTGTGTTTTGAAGCAACTAAAAGGAACAAGTTATACTAGTATGAAATAGAAATAAAGATGTCAATGTGGACGTCATTTTACCCACCATAGTCCAAGTTTAATTTACAGCAAAAGTGTAAACAATATTTTTTAAACAGATCATACACGTGTCAAAAATATATGATGTTATTATCAAGATTGTATTGTTTATTTCCAAGAGCCATACGGTTCATAGGTTTAAGGATACACATAAATAAGTTGAACATAAATATGTAGACATATAAATAATTAAAATTGGGAAAGTAATGTATTATAATGACAAAGATATTGTGAAAATGGGAAAAAATTATTATAATAGTAAACATGATAACAGAGAGGATAATAAAAAAGGGGATATTTTGTATTTTAATTTTGAGCACTTGTAAAGGTATTTGCTCAAATTACATAACTCTTTTAATATTTCATGTTGACAATAACTAAACCAAGTTTAAGGTGGTTCGGAACACCACTATATAATTTAATGGATCGATAAACTTAAGAATCTTTTTTTGAGTTATTACTTTAACAAAGATTCTTTATCGATCCATCAAATGAAATATTAGTGTGTCGAGGAACCTTAAAGGTAGAAGAATTTTCGTAATAATATTTTTTACATACACCTTTTATATATCTTTGTAAAATGGACAGATAAGAATAAAATGAAACTCATCTTCAATCTGTGCTAGTGAACATGGTTTACAAAATCTCTCGTTTCCATGAATATTATAAAAATCGTTCAAGCTCAAGTTGATGAGAAGATAAACGATATTTACTTATAAACAGTACACTCACATTTGGTAGTGTTTAATTTTTTTAATATACGTGTGATTCAAAATTTTCATATAAGTGCTTATACATCATACATTTGGGAGAACTTTTTAAAAAAGTAGCTATGACCTTCTTGTATAAACATATCGGTTAACCGCTGTTTCACTTCAAGTAAAAGCACATGTTCATTAAATTGTTCTTTACAGTTCCATATGTATCCAAAACCTAAATTGTTAATCAACTATTTAATGTAAGACAACCAACAATTAGGAACTACCTTTTTGTCACATACATTTAACATATATATATGTTAATATATCTGGTATATACTGCTTAAAATACAATTCTCACTATTCTTGATTTTGACCAATGTTTCAACGTTCTGTATTTTCTGTTCAAATGTAATGGTTTCCGCCACACAATAAAAGGCTGTTGCAGATTCATGTATCCATAAGGTAATTAAGTCAGTAAGTTATTTACTATTTTCCCTCAAACTAAGATTCATAGATATACAACATACAAGAAATGTGTATTTCCCACTTACTAAAAGTTTTAGCCCTCTTACTTGATTTTTTTTGGCAGAGAGAGAGAGAGAGAGAGAGAGAGAGAGAGAGAGAGAGAGAGAGA
>WFKH01010211.1:1667736-1700216 GCA_016163765.1 Magallana hongkongensis
AGAGAGAGAGAGAGAGAGAGAGAGAGAGAGAGAGAGAGAGAGAGAGATTACACGGTTACAAATTGATTGATTTTGAATCATGAGGATATTTTTAAAGATTTATTCTCCGTTATCATTGATCGTTCGGTATGATTGTTTATACTACACAGTACCCAAATTAACGGTTTTGATGACTATACACCGGTGTAAATGATAACTTACCTTAACCTAGTAAAGAACAGGGGCTTCATATTTCATGGCTATTGCAAGGAAAATACCTTGAGATATAAAAAAAAAACCCACTTGTGATTATTGGATTACTTACCCCGTGATAGCTCAGTTGGTAGAGCGGAGGACTGTAGTGGTAGAAATCTGTCATCCTTAGGTCGGTGGTTCAAATCCGCCTCGCGGGATTAACTGTTTTGATGTGAAGTTTCTCTCTTTACACTGGAGTTTGATCTTGCACAATCTAGGCTGATTTTCTTACAATCCTTTGTTATATTCAATGATTTTTTTTTTATTTCTTAATTAGATAAGCATTTACATTAATCAATACAGTATTAGTTGGCTAAGAATCAGTCTGATATTTCACTTGTATTTTAGCTGCAGAACTGTAGCTTTACCGGAAATTCGGGCTGACAGACCGTAGATCTACAGTTCCACACATACAACAAACTCTATATTTATTGCGCACATAAATTGCGCACGGTTTTTGGACTTATTAACCTAATTTAGGGATATATTCTGTGAAAATTGCAATACCAAAAATATTCTGAAACATTTTATTTAAGAAGTCATTATTTTACTTGCCTCTGAATATCTTTTAAACACTCTCACCAGGTCTGTAAAGTGACACGGTGTGGTTTGTTTACAAGTAAAAATGGCGACTCTTGATCCCAATGGAATTTAATATACTTCACTTTCCGAGGTCGGTTAGGGTGTTTAGAAAAACGTTTGAAGCAAGTTAAGTGGTGAATCAGTAGTTAGATCTCTCGGTAATTTTTTGGTATGAGAATATTTACAGAATGTACATGTATTTCTATTAATTTAATAAGTCCAAAACCGTGCGCAACCTTTTGTCCGCAATATTTTTGGTATGGATGGAATTGTAGCTATACGGTCCGTCAACCCGAATTTCCCGTAGAGCTAAAGCTCCGCAGCTATTTGCATTTTAGTATAGATATCTTTTGGGTAAATCAACAAGTTAACTTAAATAATAGTACAATGTCATATAAAAGATATGAAAGCTATATATCTTAACCAGTCTCAAACTTTCTCCTATTGAATAAGTTTTCTGAATACATAGCTTAAATACATATATAGGGCTGTCCAAAGTTAATTCTACGTTAAACGTAACCCGCGCGCGTAGGTTTAGGGGAAATTGGGTTTTGAAAAAAACCAAACAAACCCCTATTTGAATTGAATTTTTACCAGTTTAATTATACTAAAATACTGTAATCTGTAGAAATTCAAAATGTTTAGAGCACATTATGGAATATAAATCAGATACTCAATGGGATTATTAGACAAAAATCACTGTTAAAGCGATAACATATATGTAGTTTGAATACTCACTGTATTTGTATTAATGTAAATGAATAAAAATCATTTGTTTGAAGATATTGTTTGTTTTAATTGTATCGCCCTTCCTCAAAGGTTTGGTATTTTGAAGTGACGTTAAACGTAGAATTAATTTTGGGCACCCTAGACTAAGTTTGTGGAAATTGGGTACATTACAGGTTATTACACGTGTGTTTACATAAAAAGTATTAATCCCGCGAGGCGGATTTGAACCACCGACCTAAGGATGACAGTTTTCTACCACTACAGTCCTCCGCTCTACCAACTGAGCTATCACGGGATAAGTATTATAATATATCAATTTATTTTTCCTCATATATTTCCCGGTAGACTTTCTTAATAGCAGTTGTTGACATATATAAGTCGCATCGGGGTCAAAGACGCTATCAATCATTCACACACCGGCGATCATTACGTCATCAAAACACTTCATTTACCTGTGGAAGTATATATATATACACAACTACGGGACGATTGATAAGACCAAATAGATTTAAAATTCCTTGTCTATCAAAGTTAGGTTTGTCGTATGATTGAGATCTTTGATGTAAGGAACTTAATAAATGATTCATTTAAAGATTACTTTTTGAACTACATTATATATATTCCATTTTTAGTTATATTGGTGATTTGGCTAGGACTATCGAAAACATAACACATGTTTGAGTGAACATTGTCATTTACTTTGACAATGAAGAAAAAAACAGACTAAAGGGGAGGTCTTAACATTAGTGAGATCATCCGACATTGGATACAAGATCAAATAAAGTACGAAATGTGCCCCCCCCCCCCCCCCCCCCTGCGCACATTATATATATTCCATTTGTTTTACGACCGATAGAAAAATGCAGCTGCTTTTATAATTTTGGTCATATTGTAAAATTTGTAAAATTAAGAAGATGAAAAGACCCCATTGTCATAAGATTTCTTTTTCCATATTTTCTTTCTCGCAGTTGTTTCAAAAATGCAATACTACAAATCATAAAACTGATTTATTTATCAATTTATTTGGCCAACATGGTGACCCTCTATCAAAACGTAAGCAGAATGAAAAAAATAAAAATAAATCTAGTGTTTGCGGTGTATCCAAAATGTGGACGGGAAATAAAAAATTAAGAGAACTAGTAACACTTAAAATATTAGAGTCATTTTGGACTGGTTTGGTGACTTGACGGTCCCACATTTGCTGTGTTCCCGTGAGTCAGGAACAAGGAAGTATGGGACAAGTCACGTGGTTGTCAAGAGAGCGCCCGTCGGCAACATGACCAAAAGTTTGTATGAAATAGAGACTTTAAGAGACACACTATGGGTTTATTCTATATGTATTTCAAATTGCGATTTAATCTTCTACCTTTAATTCGTAAAGTACTATTTTGTATTTTTAACAATGTTGAAAAGAGGTTTTTTGTACATTTCATTTTCCTGTTGTTGGTTACATTTCCTCACATTTAATGTATTATCTACAAGGCTTAAATGTATCAGTTTTAGTAATTAATAAAGGAGTAATTTTTTTTTTTGTATAATAAAAATTCAGTGCATTTTTGGTTCCTTATTTCTTCTTCTTTTATTGTAAAGTGAAACATTTTGAAACTTCATTAACAAGGGTTACTTACTATTACTAGTGTTGATATACTCGGTGCATGAAAGATAAGTTAAAGGTAATATTCAGCTACGTGTATTATTGATACACTAATATATAACAGATATTGATTAATTTATGAATACAGCTAATCATTGTCTCTTTTAAAATCCTCCCAACTGAAAAATTAAAGTGAACGAAAATATTGAAAAACACAACAGGCGTTAAATAGAAATAAGTTGTGTGTCATCATAGATCCCTTGTAACAGACCATATCCTTGTATATGATAGATTGGTTCTTACATCTTAAAAAAAAAATAGAGAAAGGAGCAGGCAATTTTGCTGAGGGCAGAAATAATTAATATAAAAAGGTCGACATTATTTTTTGATAAAATCCCGTGATAGCTCAGTTGGTAGAGCGGAGGACTGTAGTGGTAGAAAACTGTCATCCTTAGGTCGTTGGTTCAAATCCGCCTCACGGGAGTATATTTTTTTAATGAGACCCAATGCCCACACATTGTAGATCCAAAGACAACAAACCATGCCTTCGGACTCAGTGTATAGATTTTGTACCTTTACAAGATAACTTTTTTTCCTACTATTATATATCACGACTATAATTGACAATACAATATACATGTATGTTTAAAACATGAATATAATGCATTTTTGTTATGTGAATTTCATTTACCTGGTTCTTCTTTACATGTAGTTTTTATAATTTTATAATAATGTAAAATTTTTAACAAAGATTTTTTTGAAGAACGATAATTAGCCATGCAGCATTTCAAACATTAAAATACACTTATTATGAAACTTTTAAATATCTTGTTAAAGAAAAAATGTCCCCTTTCCCCTTTAAAGGTGATTCGAAAGAAAAAATCTAATAATTCAAATAATTGGTAACTAATACACATTTACATACATGTACTTATTTTCTACCTCGTTTTGCTCCTCCGAATTTTTTTTTCTTTAATACTTTATGGTAATCAGATGAAATCGGATTATAGGATTGATGCATTCGTTACAAATCGGTAGCTACAAAAATGTATATAATAATACACATTCATATACATGCACTGATTTTAAATACTGCAAATATTTTTCCTTCCCTCAAAGATGAAAATTAAAGGAGAATTCGGAACATATTTACAGGAATAACTGCTGTGGTCGTATTGTGGTTTATAAATAACCTTCGGTCAAAGAGCCCACTTCCTCATGTGATGAATGATTTATTGGCTATTTTACCTTGGTAAAAAAAAAATTGCACAGGCCAACGAACTTATCTAATTAAAAGTATTCATTAGTTATAATTATCCCGTGATAGCTCAGTTGGTAGAGCGGAGGACTGTAGTGGTAGAAAACTGTCATCCTTAGGTCGGTGGTTCAAATCCGCCTCGCGGGAATTGTATTTTTTAAACAGACCTTCTCCCTTTGCATTTGTATATACACATAAATACGATAACAATTTTTTTCGTACACGAAATCAATCTCATATCTATTTTATTTCTTATAGATATTAATGACATTCTTTTTTTTATACAGTTTTGTTTTTTGTTTTGATAAAAAAAAAATTAAATGGTTAGAGGAAAAAGAGTTCGTTGTGCTCAAGTTTTCATTGAAATGACGATTGACTTTTAAACTTTTTAATGCAATGCTACTTTTGAAAAAAAAATCATTAGTTTATGCATAACAGAAATACGATACGCATTGAAAGCAAACATAATTTATCAAAGGTACTATATTCCCATTATTTGTAGGATTTCTATAAAAAAAATTAATATTGATTCATGCAGAACAATTATTTTTGGCATTACAACATTATCATAATGGATAAATAAGAGCTTGAGGCATGGATACCCACCTTCTTTTTAATGTAATCCAGATAACAAGGCTAATATTCACTTTACATGCACCCTATGTATATTTTCTAGAATGCATATAAAATATATCAATAAAGTTACAATTCGCGATCATCTCCATGAGCTTTTTTAAGTTTATCAGGTCTTTTGGTGTGTTTTTTCTAATCATCGAAAATGAGTTTGTTGTTTATTTATTTATTTTTTTTTTTTGGGGGGGGGGGGGGGGGGTGGGGGGTATCCATGCCCCAAGTGTTTCTACAGATGTTTGGTAAATATGAAAACTTTAATTATAAAGCATTAACTTTTCCAATTGCATTTCCTAAAAATTTAACTAAAAAAAAACCAAACATAAACAACACTCAAAACAGAAAAAAAATAAGACGCTTTCTTTTGATATAATGAGAAAAAGACAGAGTAAACAGCATTCCCAATATAAGTCTTTTTGTGATCGATAACAATTCAGGAAAACTTTCGAGTACATGTAATAGACCGACGTGACTGGCTTAACGTTTACTTAAATAACTCACGTAAGTTTTCTACTCTCAACAAACTCACCCCTCCATAACAGAGCTTTAAAAAAAACCCACTAAATACATCGATATATATTTTGGATGAATTGAAGAATAAGTGTAAAACCTATGAAAATGAAAGTTATCATTCTACTGTAACAGATGAAAGTAGAAATACTGCCATTTTAAATTCAGGAATAATTTAACTACATGTATACCAGACTTATGAAGACCTTTTGCCAATTATTCGAACGATTAATATACAGATTCACAAATAGATGAAAACAAGCATAAAATCAAAATTCAAAAGGAATAGCTAGATTTTAGATGTGTAGTTCTTTGAAACCTATTTAGAAAGTTGATGCATTTTGTAGGTTGATCGAAAATCGGCTACATCGGTGAAATATTTGAATAAACGAACTGATTTGAACTCAAAATATTGAAGTGCAAATGCAAGAAATGTTCTTTGTATTGCAGAGAAAGAAGCAAATCCATTCTTCTCAATATTCAATTATTACTGTATTTATTTCAAATCACTTTTAATCATGTATAAATTTGAAACTTTTAATTCAGTCTTTCGGATAATGGACTAGGTGTAAGTGTAGAAAAGCGTGCCGGCCGTCCCCAGAACAAACTGCTTTTAAGATGCGTTCGGCGATAAGGTGGTATCGACCTCTCCGCGTGTACACCTCTCTCAAGTGGTCGCGTGTAGCCGCCATCCTTATCCGCCATCATAATATAGCTCCTTGTCAAAGGCTCCTGAATCATGATTGACTGCAGTACCTATCGCGTCGATCGATCGGCCGCGTGGCTGAAGGTTCTCTCCCTGTCACCCAAAACAAAATATTTAAATTCAAATCGGTAAACGGTTATGACTTTTCCCCGTACATGCCCAAGATATCAAATAGAATCGCCATCATTATGCGAATTCAGCCCCGTTTACGAAGCTCATTAACGGCAATTATCTATCAATTTAAGGTATTTTATAGCGGTGAGGAAATGTTGTTCGAAATGGAAGGTGAGAGAGGCAGTGATTAAACAGAAATCAATGTTGTGTTTGATCAGCATAAAATTTAGTTTGTTTTATCTTTGTATTATGATAAATGCTCCCGAAGGCTCCACCGGAAATGACACACGAAATAGGATACGGCTCACGCCTAAATTGTCTAACTCGGAGCAAAACGGACACTCAGTGCAATACCGGTTGATATTAAATAGAGGAATCGGACACGCTTGGAAAACAGTAATAAATATGTGTTAACTACTGTAAAGTATTTCAAAGTCGATTGTCATCACAGAGAGATAACGAGTTTAATTAAACGCCATTAGCTGCTGAAAATGAACGGCAGGATCTCTGATGTAGCGAATAAACCCGGCCATTAATTGTAAATTAAAGATAACTAGATAAAAAGACATAACATATCACAGGCAAGTTTCAGCGCTAAAAATCCCTTAAGCCATGTTTTAAGTTTATCTTTAGAAGTAAATGTCTTTATCATTCTGTCAATTCTCGTGGCGGAGTGATAATTGGGGGAGCGTAAACAGGCAATGCGCGCTGTAATTATCTATCGCTGGATGCGCATCTCTCTGCTCGTTGCGGGCGACATCAGTTTAGATATCAGGAATGGCGAGAAGCGAGGGGCTGCAGGTTGTACGCGCTGAGAAATCTGCACATTAATTAAAAAGCACAGTGCTATAATGTTTCACCCAAATTGATAACAGAAAATACTCACAGATAAACTTAAAGTGCATTTTCATTAAATGATTTTTTTTTTAATAAAAAATCAAACCCATATCTTTTTCATTCTTTTTGCAGCTGATTCTGACTGTCAACATGAAATGTACTCGGTAACTTTTTGTAATATTTATAATGTTGTATCCAAGAAACAAAAATAAAGAATGATGGTATAAAAGGTTTTGATAATATCAATTTGAAAGCTAACAGTAAGAATTTTTCTAAAGACTCTATACACTGCACGCATAGCACATGCGGTTTTAATTTTTGGGTTATTAGGATATTTTAATATTTGGTGTTTTTTCATTGAAACTCGTCTGAAACTTGTCAATTGTTCTTAATCAAAATTTGACAAATGTCAATGTCATCATAATTCTAATATTTTTTTTCGCAGAAAAAAAACGCAGGTACCGTAAAGTGAGGATACAGTAAATTATAACTTCTATAATTTATTGTTTTTCTATAAAATGATTTTCCCAAACATTTGAATTTTGTTTTTCACTGGTTTATAGTACACCTTTACACTATCATTGATACACTGTATTAGTTCTGCAGAAAATGGCAGAAAAGTCGCCGAAAAAAACCCCGTTCAGTATTGTAAAGAGTGCCATGAAAAAACTAAACCTATATACTTATAATTTCCTTTGTAAAAAAACAAATACGTTCCTCTTTCTTTGATTCGTATATGATCCAAATGTGTTACACTTTTTTCCTAACTAACTGTTATTTAATTTTCCTAATTGTAAATTAACTTCATCAATTCTCCATTAATTGCAACTAACTAATCTAGATTTTAACCCCCCCCCTTTCAAGGATTAACTACGACAGATTATACATACTGTATTTATCATAATTTTGGGGTCTTTTTTCACACTCTGTATTCGTATATACATGCATGTACATATTTGGTCAACATAAAATGAATGTTGGGTATGGCGACCCAAAACTCAAAGTCAAAATGTTACAACGTGTTAAAAAAGTATCAGAGCGTGCATTATGTCATACAGACGAGAAATTAATCATAGAAATTTTCATAAATATCAAATTCAATAAACCAAAAACTGATATATATTTTGAGATCGAACCGACAATTTCTAAACTATACATTAATTGGTTTCCTCTGAAAATTTATTTGATTACAGTAGAATACATGCCACTTAAATATTATGTCCCGACACTGTAATTTCAGTTAAGAGATTAAAGAAATCGTCATTGTCATTGGTCATTGCTACATGTATGATTGGAACCACCGTCTTTAATTAGATGCTATTAGTTCTATGACGTAGGTGATTCAATTATCAATATATTTTAATCATTGACCTCGTCTGATTGCTTCTAAGTTTCTATTTTCAGGACTACACAGGCTGAAACCGACACAATGTTTTCTTTCATGTAAATATTTTGTTTTCAGTTCGTACCATACTAAACAGTAAACACGCCGAAACTGACAAAATGTCTTCTTTCATGTAAACATTTTGTTTTCAATTCGTGATCACAGAGATTATCTTTTGTCAGCAGACAACACTAATTCCAGAAACTGGATGCATCTGAGGCCTCTGTGTCCCCCCTCTCTACTGTCACTCATTCATGTCACTAAAACATGTTTTATAATATGACACTAACTCCAAACAATAGCGGGGAGCTGGGATTCTTCTCTACTGGGGACCCGATACTACCCCTCACAATGGCGGGGGCTTTGTTTTCATGTTTAGTCCCTAGGTACACGAAAAAAAAAATGGTTTTAGTCATTCTTGTTGCATGCTACTGCAGGAGTGAAATCTGAGACACAATCATTTGAAAAGGACACTTTCATTTCGGGCACGCGGTATAATGATGCGTGTTATCATTTAATCGGGTTCGGCATTACAACCCTCAGCCACTAATACCCGGCAAAACAGGGCGGGTAGCCATGTAACTAAACATTCCATGCGTGGTATCGCATGTCTCTAGTTATATCAATACAATAGGCTCAAATAATTAAGTATGAGGTCTTATTTAACGTCAAAAACCTATAGCTGGATTAGTTATATCAATACACTAGTAATCAGAATTTCTTGGTATATATTATTTTCTGAGGAAGTATGTTTGCATGGTATTATTGACCCATCTTGAAAATGCAAAAATATAGATAGAAATTGTTTGTTAATAAATCACTTTAATTTAATACAATAATAAATCTCACAAAGTTGAAATGGTAAAATAACGAAATCACCCACAACAGTCAACATACACTAAAAAGTGATAAGGAAAATCAACAATCTCCACCGTCCTTAAGTTAGTAATTTGTAAACAGTCACCGTCTCTTTCGGCCCGAAATCTAGTCAGTGTGGACGTTTATTTCCTCGTCCTCGCTCTCTGAACAAACAGACACGTCTATGTCTTCACCTTTCTCGCACACTTCGTCGCCCTTTTCGATTTCATTCGGGCTCGAAGCTCTCTCCAATCCGTTGTCATTGGACGCTTCATCCGAAGCGTCTTCTTGACGCAGATGGACTTTCCGATGACGCTCAAGATTACTTTTGTGGCTGGTGGCATAATCACAGACTGTACATACGAAGTCTTTTTGGCCATTGTGTACCGAAAGATGGCGCTTCAGCAAAGCTTTCCTACAGAATCTGCGACCGCAATAAAAACACGTATATCCATGATAGTGAAATATCATCGAATGTTCCCGTAATGAAGCCTTGGTATTGAACAAAATCCCACAACATTCTAACAACTTGGAGCAAGTTTGGTGCATCGTCAGCATGTGGCGTTTGAGGTTGTTTCGACGGTCCGTGGTGTATCGGCACTGTGGACAGGGGAACAGTTTCCTCCCCAGATTGTACTGTGAGCCGTAGGACTCGGAGAAAGACGACGTGAGGGTGGGGCTTTTGACATCCTTACTGTTAGTAGGAGAAACCAGGGACACGTGAGATTTCCGAATTTCCTCTTCTCTTTGCGTTTCACCGGACGTTGCTACAGGCAACCTTTGAGCTTGAACGGCAGATGTGCTGTCAAATAGTTTTGGAAAACTGGCTTCTTGTAACCGTTTAATGTGTTCTTGAAGGTAAAGATTGTAAGCCGCTAGGTGACTGGAGGTAGCCGTTCCAGCGGCGGAAGTGACGTCAGTCAGTTTCCATGGAGACGACGGTAGAAATCCCGGCCATGATGGATTTAGTGCACCAAACCTTGAAAAGTCGAATGTTGGCCTCTGTCCGCCATAAAGGGGTATAGGTCTGAAATGAAATTTTAAAACCGACATTAAGTTTTCGTAGGTCTGTGAAATTCTAAACTTTACCACTCTATGCTGAGCAGTGAGGTGGGAGATATTGTAGCTCTTGACTAGGAGGAGGGAGACATCTGCTGGGGAGATTGTGTTGCTCCCTACGACAATGACGTCTCACCTCCACGAGAACTCGATCCAGTGAGACGAGAGCTTGTACGGCCTTTAGAAATTGTGGTTTCTGTGACACACCGTCCTCTCGAGTTCCACACAGCCCCACCCAATCACCCCACCCCTTAACGCCTGTCATCGATTTTAGAGTATTCACTATCATACTGTTTTTAAAGTTCATGGTTACAGAAGCCAGACATTAATCATACTACATGTAGTAGTATAATGCTATATTTTCAGGGTTAACCCCCCCCCCCTCAATTCCTGTTCTTAGGAAATATATATAAAAAAAAATTACCACAATAAAGGATTAACATACAGTAGTGTAAGTAATGTAATCTAAATGTTTCACTCCCGTGCCTTTTGTAATATGTTCAAAGATAAGACAAAAGACTAACTCTTAATTAAAATTCTAAAACACAAAATTTAAAAGTTAAAGAAGGTTTTTCGAGAAGCATTACATATAAGGGATTCCTATTTGTTAGTTTCTGTGGCACCTAATATAATTTCATTACCGACTCGACTTGTTTAACAAATAAAATCATAATTCTTGCCAGCATATTTTTTGTGAAAAATCTTTTAATACTTATTTTTTTTCATACTTTTCTAAAAAATTTCCTGTTTTTACATGATGAAAGTACGTAAAGTTATGTGTTTGGAGATTTTGATGGTACTTACTGTCAACGTTTGTACCAATTAAAATTGTTATTTAATAGGCAAAACTTCAGTGAATAATTTCATAAAAAAAGACAGTAGAGTGAAAATCTGCATATTTTTACTTATAAACTTACTCGTTTTTTAAAAACTGCGACACATATTCTTTCATTATTTGAAATAAAGCCATTTTACAGTTTCTCACTGGCAAAACATATAGCAAATTTATTCATTTAATGAAAAAAATATTAACGTATCTAACCAAATACCTGGAAAAGTACGGTGTTATGAAGAAAAAAAAAATAAAGAAAGAAAATATGCATATCGCATGACGACATAACATCCCAGAAAAACCTCGTAATTTGAGGAGTCGTGATTTGTTATTGAGACCTAAATTCCCCACCCTACACTAAGATCTGGAATCAGTGTGTTAAAAAAGTTTCCCTGTCTATACGTGGGTTAGATTAATTTTAGTGGCTTTCACAAAATTCTATTCTTTGAGCAATTCAACCAATATTTCTTTTTTATTTTATGTGCAAATGGAGATAAAATATGTTCGACTAAAACATATAACAGCCAAGCTATTTATTTTTTAACTTCTGAATTCGTTAGAGAGTAGTTTATATTATGTACATTTATTCATTTTTTTTTTTACACTTGATTGTTATAAAGTTCATGCGAAACAATTGTGAATGATATTGAATTTCACATTCATGTAAATATATACAAATGTTTGAAGTTTTTGTTGTGTATACCGTTTTCGTTTTAACAGTTGACCATTGACCAGGCTTCCGTGAGGTAAGCGAGTACCCCCGTCACTAGATTGTGTGATGCTGGGTACCTCATTCCTGAGAACCCCACCGCCATTAATTCCCGAGAAACTGCATTAAAAGTCACATCAACGACTTCGCTGTGACATGGGGTTTTATATAAAACCATTGACCTTGCTCCCTGTTTGATGGATTCCTCGAAGGTCGCCGGGTTTGTAAGATGCGGGGTCAGGGGAACAGATTTGGCTCTTGGTTTTACACTGGCGCGCATTCGTCCAAGAATGGGAGATTGTTTTCCAGCAATATGTGAACAGAAAACCAGCTATTACAGGGCATGTTACTGGGTGTCTGCCGATGTTGAGGGGTCGTTTGTATGAAATGGATGTCATACTGGCGCAATTAATCATTGTGCAGAAACATTGAAGTTAATGGTTGACATAAATGCATAGCGAGCTCTTTACCAGCCCAAATTTGTAACCAATATTTTTTAAAACCAAAACTGAAACAAAATATTAAGCATTAACTTGTTAAGATCGTTCAAGAAAAATTTTAACGCTGGATCAAAATATATGTTTAAAATTTATATACATTTATACAGATGTATTACAATTATACCGTTCAGTTCGTTTCAATCAATTTCATGTGTAGTTGTTGTTGAATTTTGAGTTGCTTGTAAAAGCATAAAACTGACAGATATAAAATCTTTAGTATATTGATATAAATTTTAGAAAATGATTAACAAACAGAAACGTAGACAACAAAATATTCAGCAAATAGATAAAAACAATATAGGTTTTGTTTAATTTAGAATTACTATGAAAAAAAACCACACCAAAACTTTAAAGAAAAATACCTAGGGATTAAAATACAAATTGTCTAGATATAAAAACAATAAAAATTTTTTTTTTTAGTTCAAAAGAGAATTATATAAATGTAAATATTTTGAAAATCTATAAAAATGATGATACAGAAGAAAAAAAAAAGCAAAAGCAATATCAAATCAATAATTTTACTACATTGTCAATTTTTTATGTTAAATTTAAAAAGAAAATTATTACTGTGTAAACCAAAATAAGCTTGTTTAGATAGATAGAACCCGTATATTAAAACGTTATCATTATTTATAAATTAATAAACAAGTAATTTATTGATGGAAAAAATAAGATTTTCTGCATTAAAAGATTTTCCGATTTTCTAGTTTTTCTCCTAAGCGCAAAATTTTAATACGATCAAAAATAGCTATACATGTAAATGAAAATTAAAAACGAATGACAAACTGATTGAATTTATATTAAAATAGTCATGAATATCTTAATTAAAATCAAAACTTACCTAAATGGTGTTGAATAAAGAAAAACGGACCCCGCTTCCATGACTTTTCCGTTAATTGATGAAGGAGTCGTGATATAATATACAGAAATTAGATTTCTATTGGAGGATTACATGTGAACTCTATCGCTATCATCGACGTATTTTACTAACGTTTTCTGTCAAATAAAATGAGCTGAGTTTTAAAAAATTTACATTTATTACAGGATAACAAAGAGGGAAACGCATCGGGTGAGAGTCGGAGTTCAATAGCTAGCGACCAATCACAACCCGCCTCTTGTCACGTGATCCTCGCTTGCAATATGGTCAATTAAGTCGGGATAATACGTCTGCGATACGTGAAAAATGTAGGGGGCGTTCCCGCGTTTGAGATTAAACCGATATAAATAGAGGGTTTATGATATGATTTCTTTAATGCGAAATGACTCTGTAATTATCTTTAATCGTAAAGTAGAAAACTGAAAATTATAGATGCAAATGTGCAGAAAATAGTGTGACGGCATATTGCCCCGTTTTCTCGCCAGTATCTGTAATTTTGATGACATTAGATAGCACGATGTTCATTTGAATTTTATTTTATTTCGATAATGCTAATATCGTCCTGATCAAATATGGACACCAATTAACAACAAAACTGTTTTACATAAATTTAAAAATTCTAAGAAAATACATGTCTGTATTTTAAACACAGAAGGAACACCCGGTATAAAATAAATAAATATTTGGGTTAAAAAAATAAATAATATGCATGCACTTCAAAAATATAATGAAGTCAGACAAGCTGTAGTTATTAAACAACAATAAATGTATGGATTTGGTAAGGTTTTTGCTGCATTTTAATTTTTGAATTTTATCAATGAGATATTCATAAATGATATTTGAAATTCATATTTCTATAGCGATTGAAAATCAAGAATTTTCATGTTCCAGTTTCTTAACGGACATCGGATACATAATTAACAAATTCCAGGTGAAGAAAAGTAACATTATATTTTGTCTATCATCATAAAATTAACTAAAAATATTCAAACGAAATTAAGAAAAATAAAATAATTTCTTTGGCAATTGGTTTTCATGTTTTTATACATGATATTTACTTTTCATATGCCCCATGTATTTCCTTTTTTGTTTACATCCATGATTTGTTAAGGAATTAATAATGTTTCATTTATACTTTATTATTAGTTTCTCATTTTTACACTAAATGAATAACTGGGTGAATTATACTGAAAATATATTTTCTTGTACTCCGGGTCCAAATGTTATAATAATCAGTTACGTAAAGTACCACACACGAAACATGTCTGTAGAGGAAAAACTTCAAAGGGATTCCGAATGTGTAAATACTCATTTAACAATGGCACAAACATAGACAAATTTGTACAATAGAAGACTGAGGGATTAGCACACCTTAACTGTCCACTGTTCGACAGTCAGTTAATTTCTTAATAGCATTCCTACAGTCCTCTAGGTTTAATGCCCAATAAACATTTAATTCGCACGTTTGCGATAGATCTAAGTGATAAAAAAAATCCGTTCACTGAGGATCAGCATTTAAATTAACTCAATACCATCTTAATCCATTTAAGGTACCTCAATCTGCAATAAAACCACTCTGCAGCGAGGCCATTTACGCTCCGTAGATTTTCTCGGACTAAATTAAACTGCTATGAAACGTTAAAATACAGAAAATAATCGCCATTTCTACGACTACGGATAGCACCTTGTCTGTCGTCAATAGGGGCCCCCAGTTTTATGGCCCCCACCCGCGGCGTGTTTTCGTTGGTAGGTCTTTGTACACGACTGTTGCAGACGACATCTTGATTCGTAGCGATGCTTTTCCCGGACTCTCCTGTGAATTTCAGGCGTCAAACGTCTACATGAAGAAAGATTTATATGTGTTTATTACTAGAAAAAAAATTAAATTAAAGAAAAGAAATTGTAATAGTCCATAAAACACGATATTTTATGTCAAGCTGGAGGTGCAATGTTTAGGGGAATACGATACTCGGGAGACAGAAGAAATTATTTATAGAAAAAATACAAATCTTTTTCCTCTTGTGATTAAAGAGAAAAATAAATGCATGGTCTTGAATTTACAGGGGCGAGTGAGGTAAATATGGTTGTATTCGTACCAACGCACCAGCAGTTTAATTCTATCCTACTTTTTAATACAAGGTTATCAATTACTGCTTAAAGTTTGCATGAAAATACCCAAACATGAAAAATACATCATGTTTTTTGTCAATAATAAAGCGTATTATGTAGAATTCAAGCTGAGCCTATGTACAGAGGTATATGAAATTTCCATCTTTTCACAAATAAAAAACCAAGACTTCCTAGTGATGTATGCATTTACTTTCCGTCATTCCCACATTGTCATCCAATTTTGGTAAGTGATATCTCGATCTCAGGACCCACACCTGCCCCAACCAGAAAACAGAGATTCACGTTCATTGTTCCTCCTCACGCAGAAATTAATTGACCAAACTTATTCACTTGCAATTATTATATCACCTAGATATTCAATCCTACAAAAATGGACCTACTCGCGCACTCTCGTTTCGTCCTATGAACATATTTGTATTGTGTACAGGGGGCCTCGGGACGAGGTAATCTTTGACGGGGAATCGGATATCATCTTTTGTCGATATTCTAGATATGTAGAAACACACAGCTTGCCCGAGAGAATTTGCGGATGTATGAATTTGTATATTTAAAAGGATTGTCAAATCTGGACAGATACTTTAATATTTTTGCCGGTGTATGAATTTGTATATTTAAAAGGAATGCCGAATCTGGACATAAACATTGGTATTTTCAAACGGAATGTCGAGTCTCGACACATACATTAAATGCAATTCATTATATCTTACGAAATTACACGTGCTTATAATTGAAAAAAAACCCATTCTTTTCTTAATTCTTTTATCTGTCTTATTTCTCAGTAATGATGAGGATTGTACAGAAACCAAATGCCAAATCAAACGAGCAGCGAGGAGCTGTTTTCCAATTTCTCGGCACATGTACCCAATCCAATAGCGGGATCGTAAATCTGCTTTAATTGATTGCGGGGAATACCACAGCATTTGTAAAACGTGTGAGGCTCCCGATCCCGAGGCTGTATCGAGTATCCCAAATTGGCTTTATGGGTAATTGTCGCACTGCCACTCCTGTCAATAATGGTTAGTATTTCTCACATATGCCAAATGGAAGTCATTCATGATATGCAAAATTTTGTTTATGTATCATTTGGCGCGTGCAGCTTATTGGAACCATGCAGAGTTGCAGATTATTGTTGGTGTTTTTTAACCGTGGCTCGTCGAGTTTTGTTTTGTTTCTCGCATGCTTTATGAAGTCGTGTTCCTTTGGGTGATATAAAGGGTTCCATTTTTAGGACAATAGAGTGAATATAGGTATCAATTTCTTTAATTTGTGTTTTCTGTCGTCTCTTTGTAGTGTTGATAATTCTGCTGACAGTTCTTTTACAGTTCTTTCTGTGCCAATTTGGCGTGGAAGTTGCCCATCAACGGTGAGAAATATAATATTGTACGAGTATTTTGCACACATCGGTGACTTTATGAAAAAAAAGTAACCCAAAAGACAATGACTTTCGATATTATTGAAAGAAAGAAGATAATAAAAGTTGGAAATTCTAGAAAACACTAGACAAGTATTAAATGAAAACTAACAATTCATCCAAGTGAGCTTAGCTCAACTCAATGTTGTTTACACAAGTTAATATACTTCATCACTTAAAAAAATTATTAAGATATAAATAAGAAAATAACAGAATATGTATTAAACCCATCAAATAGAAAACAAAATGTTGATGAACTGTCAAAAATGAATTTGTATTCAGTTCCTTCTGTTTTGTGTTAATAAAGACTTCCACTGATGCTGCTAGCTTTTATAGAAAAAAAAAATCAACACACAAAAAAAAAACCCAACATGTCTCATAATGGTAAAGCTTGCAAAAGATTTTTAGAAAATATCCCCAAAGAGGAAAAACTTAATCCCCCCCCCCCCCAAAAAAAAAAAAAAAAAAAAAAAAAAAACCACCCCCCCCCCCCCCTAAACACATCAAAGAACTAAGATCAAAATAGAAAACCAAAACACCCTTCCTAAAATGAGAAAATAAAAAACGCAAAAAAAAATATTGAACATCAAATTCATTTTTAGTTTGCCTAATCAACCTCAAAAAGTTGCTTTAAAAAAATATGTAACAAGCATTGCGGACAAACATTTCATAAAGTGCGATAACGTTGTGAAAGAAGACGCTTTAAAAATTACAAACAAGTCTGGAATCTGGAAGGTATGTTGTCAATATATCATATCACAAAAGAATGACTGTAAAGTCTTTTCATGAGCTGATTTTGATAATCATTTCTTTTTATCCTGGGTTCGAGTTTCCCATCCAAGTGACACCGAGGCTGACGATATGTCGCTCTAGTCCTCGTTCTCTTTGTATCTCACCCCACCAGGCCTCGCCCCCGAGTCGATTAGACCCGGCGGGGATCTGAGGGATGCTTCTGGAGTAAATTAAACAATTTATTTACCCAATTTTGTTCGACAAACAGTCTCGGCTGGGGTTCCATGGCAAAGAATGGCCCCGACAAGTTATGAAAGAGATACAAAATATCACAAACGACAGCTCTTCAATTTAGCTGTGACTCTAATTTTAAACACATCATTTAATGAGCAGTATCGCTTAGCCGTTCCAATAACAATAATACAAACCTCTGCTTGTGGCGATCTTTAATCGCAAAATCCACACCGTGCCAATTGGCTTTTATTCAGTCATGGAATGGAAAGAAGAAATAAAGACAGTGACGTAGTGAATACACGAGCAAACAACATAATATGCACATGTACATATCAGATCAAGAGACTAATCAATGTCTCCTGTTATCATTTATACTTAAGGAAAACTGTTTTTAAAAGACAAATGTCTGCTGTTTTTTTTTAATTTAAAATGTAGTATTCTTAAAGCATAATGTTCAGTATGATGCATTAGAAAAACAACAAAAGCCCAAAACTACAGTTAGTTAATGAACGTATCAAGTAGTATAATTTAAAGATATATACCCAACTTAAAACTATTATAAAAATCAAACATTGATGATGTATAGATTTTTTTTTACTTTTTACTAAAAAGTGTATTGTGCTACCCTTGCATCTGATGCCCTTAAAAGTCTCCTGTTATTATTGACTTTTAAGGAAAAATCTTTATTTTTAAGAGACAGGTGTCTGCTGATATTCTGCTGTATTTTTAATGCATATATATTATGGCGAATTAATAAAAACTATAGTTAACCAATTACACGTATTAAGTAATCTGACTATGTAAATTAGATATAAAGAACTAGGTTTCGATTCTACACATGGTAATCCTACTTACACCCATAGCAGTCTTTCCAAGCAGGAAATACTTCAAAATCATAAATCGGTTATGGATATCTTTAATATCCCCAAATGAATTTGATTTATCTTATTTATACTGGATTCCAAAGCTTCACAAAAGTCCTTACAAACAGAGATATATAGCAGGTTCCAGTAAATGTTCTATCAAACCTCTCTCTTTACTCCTTACTAAAGTTCTTACAGTAGTGAAGGAGAAACTTCAAGAGTACTGTACAACAATATACTCCAAAAAAGTGGTGTGAATCAGATGTGGATACTAAAAATCTCTAAAGAATTATTAGAAATTTTGAGGTCACAAAATCTTACCAAAATCAATATCAATAGATTTTTTCAAAGCTTTATACAACCATTCCCCATGACAAATTAAATCTAGGCTTTTTGATATCATCGACAGTTGTTTCTTCAATAAAAATGGAAGTCGTAAAAATGCTTACATTGTCATTGGAAATCTAAAAAATTATTTTGTTAAAAACCATTCTGATTGCACACAGAAGTACTCTGAAGTTGACATTAAAAAGATGCTTGAGTTTCTGATAGACAACATCTATGCAGTTTTTGGAAATCAAGTCTTCCAACAATCTGTTGCAATTCCCATGGGTACCAATTGTGCCCCATTGTTAGCAGACCTATTTTTGTATTCTTATGAAGCAGAATTTATTCAAAGACTTGTACGTGAAAAAATAAATCAATCGCTGTGGCCTTCAACTCAACATTCAGGTATATCCACGACGTATTATCAATTAACAATTGTTATTTCCATACTTACGTCGACTCGATATATCCGAGTGAACTTGAAATAAAAGATACCACAGATACTGCGTCATCTGTTTCATATTTGGATATTTTACTGGAAATGGACATTGATGGTAACCTAACAACAAAACTTTATGATGAACGCGATGACTTCAATTTTTCTATAGTCAACTTTCCTTACTTATGTAGCAATATACCTTCATCACCTGCTTATGTTTTTTTTTGTCTCTCAGTTAATTCGATAGGCAAGGGCATGCTCTTCGTATGAACAGTTTCTAAGACGAGGCAAGCTACTTACAAACAAGTTGATAAAACAGGACTATCAACAGTCTCGTTTGAAGTCATCTTTTCGTAAGTTCTATGGTCGATACAACGACCTTGTCAGCAAATACAATCTTCCACTGGGTCGCATGCTGACTGACGTTTTTCATACTAATTGTTAGACCATAATTAATCACCTAATTGTCTACACACTTTTCCGGTTTTTTCCCGATTACGACAAAGAGCACACGGCGGGTGTGACCGGTCAGCAGAGGATGGTCACTCCTCCATGCAACCTGATCCTACCTATATCTTTTTGGAGGTCCGTGTTGCTCTGCTTTGAATTTGTATTTCGTTTTCTGGAATTTTGAGATGGTTGACGGTTTGTTATAGGCATTTTTTCATGTATCATCTAACAACTACACCTAAGTTCTATGTCTTTTTATATAAAGATAAAAAAAGTATATTAAAAATCATTTTACTGGGTAAAAAAAGATTAACCAAAACAGAAAACAAATGTTTTGTTTTTAGTGAACAAATTAATGGCTTAAAATCGTATTGGCGTTTAGAAAATGCAGCATTTCTGTATAAAAATTTGCTTAATCTTCCTGAATAGCAAGTTTATTTTACTGATATTTTTTATCAAACTAATTCAGGGATACTTAAGATTTAATTTGATAAAATAAGATTCAGTAAACGTCAAAAGTTTAAGCTTCAAACATGGTATGTATCACTCATTTGATATATACATTGTATTTGGATTTTAGTAAAGAATATATATAAAGGAAAAAAGTTATTCTATAACTCATATGTTTAGTTTCAATTTTACCGACAAAAAATTAATAATTACGACCAAAGGGGTTGAATGTATTGGAGACGTATGTATTATCAATCTAAAAATAATCAAATATCATTTAACCGTTACTTTCTTCATATTTTAATCACGAGCTTCGTCCAATTCCATAGCCGAAGGCTAGATATCCAGTTGTACTTCAATGGTGTTTTGCGACATGCCGTACTTCGTTGACATTTTACGACATCCCGGAGCTCTAGTACACTGTCTTCGGTTTATCTCATTGCACTTCCTCACTTTCCCGTTTCACACTTTTACTTTCATCGGATTTCACCTAGAGAAAGAGGAATCCATGTTCTGTCGACCGCTGCCAGATCTCACGACATCATTGCTGGCATTCGCTCACACGAGAAGTTTATGCTATATTGCTTAATATATAAAAAGCGTAAAATAGAAACAAATATACTAAATATACTATGCTAAAATAAAATAATGCCAGTGAGAAGCCAATACTTAATCCATTGTGTGCCTAAATATTTTGTATTCTACAAATTGTATTGTTGTTGTAAAAAGCAATATCATCCAATCTGGACATGTAAATAATAAAAATTAGGATTTGTATGTTTTTTATCACGAAAATTTCTTATGTTCAATTTAATCGTTTTATTTTCATATTGTATTAAAAAAAATATACCTTTAATATCAAACAGTATAAAGCAATGTACAGTGTTTAAACTATCGACCTAGAGGGTTGATTCTCTTTTTTTTTTTTTCTTTTTTTTTTTTACATGAAAACAATTCAAAACACTAAAAGGCTCTTGGTCGTGTAATATTATATGAAGGTAATGGCATTTTTTTTCTAATTTTTATTAAAGCAATAAAGTGATATTCATGTCCAATACCATTTTTAAATAAATTAGAAGGTCTTTACTTTCGAAATATATTGTTCAATCTACCTGTCTTAATTGACATTTTATGACTACAAATACATTACACTTTATGCCTTTACTAGATATGTTACAGTTTGGGAATTGATAGCAGAAGGTAATTAATCATTCCAAGACCTAACTCACGGATGACGACGAATTCTCAGTGGATATTCAACTATTTAACTCTTATAATGCATGCTTATATACGCTTAAAGTTTTGTGTGTGAAAACTATTAATTTACAGTACACTTTTAATGTATATATACATTCTGTAAAAGAAAAGGTTGTTTATTTCTGTGGATTAACTTCTGCTGCTTAATTCTTGTTTCATTATAATTTTATTCGCATAACTGATCATCATATTGGAATTTGTTTAACCAATATAAATGTTTTTAATTTACATTTGTAAATTAATAAATAAAAACTTGGATTTTTAAATATGTTTATCATATAACCTATGATAAACATATTTAAAATGATATGATAATATATGATATTTAATATGAACTTCTGTACCAATAACTGTCTTTTTATACATGTAACCATATTGGAGATACAAACATCATTGGATTTTCTCTGGCTATCATGATGGCTAATGTTTTTGCTTTTCTGTAAATTTATATCTGTAGAATACATCTTTATAATATGTAAATATAAACAATGACTAAATAAAGGAAAGAGAAAAAAATTGTCAATCATTTAAAAAATATTATTTGATACCCATTTGGTGGTATTATTTTTTTTTAATTAAAAAAGATATGTTTTTGAAAATAGAAGGAGGTGTCACATGATCGGCTAAATAATATTTTATTTTATTATATTATAATTACAAATAAAATGCCAGAAACCCTAAAAATGAATGCCAAATGCAGTTTTTGTTAACTGACCACAAAAATCGCATATGAATATTTTGAGGTATTTAGGAAACTGAAAAGTTTAGTAATTTCAAGATCGAAAATTGTAAACATAAATTACAACAACAATTTGGAGAATATTTGGCTGTAATAAATTTGTACATGTAGTATTAGTGAACATTTGGTACCTGCTGTCGAGCTTTCCTTAGAAAACTTTTGTTGAGACAAGAAAAAAGTAATGACCATTTTACATATATTTCAACTACTAGTATAGGAAAGAGACACGACATGTCTTAACTGTATAGTAAAGAATGCTATTAATAATAAACTTAATTAGAGCATCATATCGTGCTAGCAAATAGTAAACATATTATTTCTATAAACAAAACAAAACAAAAATAAATAAAAAAATGAATTAAAAAAAAAAGAAAAAGAAAAAAAGGCAAAAAGGGAAATGAAAATAAAAGAAATAAAAAAAAAATCTCTAAGTCGAGAAAGCCATATTATAAATTTGAGATGGCAATAGTATACAAGATGAATACCAACGAAGCCGGAATTCTTTGGGTTCACACGCAAGTGTAAGTGAAATACACAGGTGTGTGGTTTTATTTCTGTTTTACGACCGCTCACACAAACACGTATTGGTCTAGAACAGCACCTCTGACAGTTTTATTTTTATTACAATCTTAAGTACAGATTTAACTTAAGAAAATTGCATAAATTGTTTTGATATCATAGGCTACAGTGGTTAATTTGACAGCCTCACGAACGCACCGGAATAGGGAAACCGAACGCACCTGCGAGGGGGTTCGATTGCATTACGAGATCTTTTGTGGAGGGTAGCCCTTCAACCTTCTCGAATGAGCTGCAGAGAGTTTTTCACTCTGCTTGCAATATAATTTAGACCTCTAATTAGATGGTTCAGATATCAAGTTGTTTTGTTATGTGTCAGATTGAAATGTAAAATTTCTTTTCAGGTAGGCAAAAAACTTCGTGTAAAGATGTGGTGAAAAAGTAGAAGTATTAAGTATTAAATTTCTTGTAAAATTATTAAAAACTTTCAGTAAATTACGAAACTTTCCTTAAGTTTCCTTGGATAAGTTGAAGATTCAGATCTTATTATTTTATTTCAACCTTTAAAACAAAGACGGAGTTTTGACATTTTAAATCAAACGTTCAATATGTTAATTAATTAACCCACATAATTGATACACATTGTCATTTCCTTATAAAAAAAATATTGTTTTAAGTTGAACATATACACCTTTATGGTACATCATGTATGTAGTCTACTTGTTATCGGATAATACCTTTTTTCAAAATGAAATTCAACAACACCCGTACGAACCAAGTTTATTCAATTAAGTAATCCTTTTAATTTCTATATTTTTAAATACAAATTGATATATGTATAAATTTTAAAAAAAAGGTTATTTTATATTTTTAATCTTCTTGATAACTGGGTGTTTATTTACTGTTCAATATATATACTATTTATATAACATATCATAGTTGATTTATTTAATAACAAAGTTATAGTTTCCAAAGTTGACCATTTTGGAAGGGTAATTATTTTTGATGAGTGCAATTGCTCAAACCATCAGATTAATGAATTTGCAACATAAAATAGTTCTTTGAAAAAAAAGATGATCGTGACTGTTATTAATGGAAAACATAACATAAAAATATGTCAAAAACAACCAGCGGCCCATGGGCCGCATCGCTCACATGAACAACAGTTCTTGTATCTTTTTCGAAATTTATACATGTAAGTATGACACTCTTTTTAAATATTTGACACCACATAAAGATTTTAAAATTCGTAAAAACAATATATAAAAAGAAGCCTACTTTTTGGACATCATATCTCAAGATCTAAGTTGCATCTTATTATCCTTGGCCTTAATGTATCAAAGATAACAAAATTTGAAAATGAATAATTAATACGTAATAATAAAAATTGAAAAGAACTCATTGTGACTTTTATATGAGGATATGAAGATATGAGAATGCCTATATAGTGATATCACTAAACTTAGCATTGTATTTTTTAGGAAAAGATTTTAAAATATTTTCCTTCTATATATCTATGTTGAACTTTGAACCTATCCTTGGGTCCTAGACTAGGGTTCATAGTTTATACCATATACAATCTACATTATTTTAGGATGTTAGCACAGTAAACTCACAAATCGTTGCATTGTAGTTCTTGAGAAAAAGATTTTTAGACATTTTCCCTATATATTTCTATGTTGATTTTTGAACCCTTATTGGGACCCCAGTATTGGTCTGAGGGTCATGGCTTTAACAACTTTGAATCTACACTATCTGAGGATGCTTGCATTGTAATATCACAAATAGTAGCATTTTAGTTTTTGAGAATGAGATTCTTAAACATTTGTTTATATTCACTGAACAAAACTTCTAAGTATTCACCCCGATAAATAGAATAATTTGAAAATTACGGGATAAAATAATGTGAATTTTTCAACATTTTGTAATTGATATGTCTTTTCATGAATGAAAAAATGACAATAACAAACCGTCAACCATCTCAAAAATCCATTAAACAAAATACAAATTCAAAGCAGAGCAACACGGACCTCAAAGATAGAGTTAGGAACAGGTGCCATAGAGGAGTGAGCATCCTCTGCTGACCGGTCACACCCGCCGTGTGCTCTTTGTCGTAACCGGGAAAATAAAAACCGCAAAAGTCCGTAGACAATTAGGTAATTAATTATGGTCTAACAATTAGTATGAAAAACGTCAGTCAGCATGCGACTCAGTGGAAGATTGTATTTGCTGACAAGGTCGTTGTATCGACCATAGAACTTACGAAAATATGACTTTAAACGAAACTGTTGATAGTCCTGATAATAACACAGATAAAATTAGACAATAACGATTGAAATCAATTACCCGTGAAGTAACGTCAAAACATTAATTTGGTATTTTTCTGCGCATGCTTGATATGATTGACAATTTTTTGTGATTGATATTAATCTTTAGTGATAGTTTAAAATGAAAAACACTTAACATGGCCAAAACGATCTTTGTTTTAAATATGAAGCAATCCATAGAACGTTATTTTGATATAATCATTATCTTCGATAAGTGTAAAGACATTTCTATCGGCAACTTTAAACAATCCAAAAGCCCTGAGCAAAACTCAACCAAAACGGAAGTGTTGTGGTATTTAGCAAAGGTCAAGGTCACGGGTCGCATAACGTTTTGTTGAGTGTATTTCTGTAATATTTTAAACATGTAAGAATAGAAACAATAGAAATAAAACCTATATATTAACCACTATAACAAATTACAATAACGCTCCAAATTAAAATATTCATCAACTGATACTTCGAAACAGTAGGATAACTGTATGTAACAACTCATTGAAAAATATGATAGCTCAAAATATATATACCAAAAAAAAAACACCAAAAAACAACAACAACAACAACAAAACAACAAAAAAAAACAACAAAAAAAAAAAAACAACGAAGCTTAATTGTTACTTTTAATGTCTTGTAGAAACATATTTCAGATTGTAATAGCATGAACGTACATACTAAGTATTAATACACATGCCCCTTGTAATAGTTACTGAATAAGATCTACCATCCCTTAACTATTTTTGTTTACTAAATTTAGTTTTCAATAAAAAGGTAGATATACAGTTGGAAACACAACATTGAGATATCATGCAATGGCAAAAATGATCATAATAATTCCAGGATATCTTGTGCTAACGAATTTTAAAAATGTTTGACTCTTTTGCATAGTAATGCAAACAAAAGAAAAATTTGGGTGCAAAAAACCCCATCAATAGTTTGGTCAACATCCTTAATAACAAGTTTATGTCTTTATTTTCAGGCATTACTTGATTTAACAATTTAAAATACAGATGGGCTGAAGACAAGGAGAACCTATTACTTATATTTTGTTATGCACAAATATCCTAACCTAATATAAGGCAGTTGTAATTGATTATAATAAAAAAAAATACACAATAGTTAAAAATAATACATCCCAAATATTAGATGGTTAACCAAAGTCTCAACTCAACAATTTTGATACCGATTTTTCTTTTTTTCTTGACTGAGAATAAATAGCCCAAGAACTCAAATTGTTTTGGTCGGTACACAACATTGTATTTAAATATGCTTTTTCCATTATATGCGAGGATAGTTGACAGCTTTGCCCAGTTTTTTCATAAGGAATAAATTTCTTACTAAAGATTGATATCACACACAGGCAAGCACACAGGCACGCATATTTCTAATTTATGTTTGATATTAAGTTTGGACCAGCTTACATACAATATATTTGTTAAGTAGACCTACATTTGTGTTTGTTTATTTGTATGGTTTTTAAATAATTACATTAGTCAAAGAGAGACAAGCGAGTTTAATTCACGTACATATATTTTTAATGAAACTCTTTCACATACATGCATAAAATGATAGACTCATGGACTGACACTTAATACAATAACACCGATATCTAACGTCATACACTATAAAAAATCACAGAATAAAAAAAAATATGTTAATCTGGAAGCTTAATATTGCATACAATGAAGTTTAGATTCAAAAGTTACTTTGCATTGGAGTCCAAAAGTTCTTCTAACCAATTTCATGTTTTTGTCAGCCCGTGTCTCCCCACTTTATTACATGTACTGAGGCAGTGTCTTTTTTTACTACTAATAATAGAAGACATACCCTTAAAATATTTTTTGTTTGTTAAAACCCCCTTTCAGTTGAAAGTATATGGCTGAATCTTTTTGTTGCTTGTTTTTTTTTCTCATATATTCCTATGTATTATAAATGGATTTTTTCAGTGAAGTATATTTTACATATTTTTCAATTTTTAATTAATCATAGATTCGTAAGTAGTGACAATCCAATCAAAATAAAAAAAAGTCAATGAAAAAGACAATGCAAATATTGTTTTGATGTACACTTATCCTATGTTTTCTACTCTTGGATTAGGTTCAATGATTTGATTTTGTGTAGTTTTGAACTCCAGCGGTAGTTCAACAAATTTTAAAGATTTCAGGCTTTGGTAAAGTTACAATCAGCTGATTCAATTTAGGTAAAATTAAAATGTTAGTACTACATTCATTCCAGTTGAAGTCAAATTCCTTGTTTATTGTTTAAGAGTTTGTTCAATCTCCAAAAAATAATATTATAGTTAAGGTTTAGGCATTTCATGTAGGTTTACCAGAATTCAAAAACCGAACAGATCAAAGCATGGTATATTTCCAGGTAAAGTTTCATCTTAAGTACTAGAAACCATCTTTGAAAACTTAACTGTTTATTCAGACAATTTCGGGTTTTTTGGGGTCAAAATAAATTTAAGTCCTAAAATATTTGCAATGTAATCTAATTCTCTAAGAATTCAATTAAGAAATTCTGATAACCCAATTTTGACTAGAGATGTATCATTTGTATATAGTGAGATTTTATATTCCTTTTTCTTAATTGTCAATCCTTTGATATCTTTGTTCCGTTGTTTTGTGAACTTTTCACATCAGAATAGCACATATGTATTAATTTTTAATGCCAAAACGTGGGAAAATTTGCACTGTAAAACCTCTAATGTTGTCTAAGGAATTGAATGTACACTTTGTGGACTCATCTATATTGGTGAAACCAAAGGTTCACTGAACAAACGAATATCAGGTCATAGATTTCAAATCAATAACGGCGGTCAGCAACTTTTATAAAAAGATTTTAATTCCCCTGATCATTCTGTGTTGTCTATGAAAGTTAGAATTCTAGAAAAAAATTACCACCATACCAATAGCCCATCGCTGAGTACGCCATTCCGTAGACAACAAGAAGAACTTTGGATAAGAAAACTAGGTACAGTCTTTCCGTATGGATGCAACGATAATGTTGAAAGTGTGGGGAATCTTTCAAGTCCACAGTGTACTCAAGTTAATGTAATGGGACTTTTTAACAACACAAAGAGATGTCGACGTAGTCATGGACATCGATCTTATAACAAACCAATTATACACGATGTTTCCTTTGATTCATTATTACCTTATGTTAATAAACAATTGGGTCTCCATTACATTCGCACCAAACTGTACTCTGTCCCTTTGAAAAAGTTAAACAATCTTCTTGAAAAAGTCAAGGAAAAGCCGCTTTTTGATTTTTCTACACCAGAATACAGACTCGGATCCATGATTATGGATATTGTTTATCATCGGCTTTTTAAACCTACACTAACAGAAAATACTGCTCATGCACCACGTCATTCTTTCAAACTGCAGTAGTATGCCAACAAGGGAATCGATGCCATTAATATAAGCAATATTCTTAATCACACAAAAAAGTTCAGTCCTGCATTCCGCCATATTTCAAGGTAAAGTCAACTCCTTGTATTTCCTACAATTATACTTCAACCGTTGCTTCCAAACTCTTCAATTACAAACAAACTCTACAAGACCTTGATATCGAACATCTGAAAGATAATCCTCTAACGTGTTCATGTTCTTCTTCACCCTACAACTATAGTCCTGCCGGACACGTCATTACTGGTGATGTTTTAATTTAGTTAATAACGATGACCTAATATCACTTATTATGAAAGGACCAAAATTTAGGGAACCTAGATCCTTCACATGGCGTCGTAATTTTATAATATCATGAATGCTGTTGAAGATTATGCCAAGCGATGGGCAAAATCTGGAAAAGAAGACATTGATACATTGTCAGAGTGGGTTAAAAGCATCAGATGTATATTAAAATCTCGTATTAAAGTATTAAACAACTGAGAGGTCAAATGAAAACCATATATCATTCTGTTTTTAATAATGCAGAAGTGAGAAAAGAACTAGGTATATTGCATGATCAGTATGTACTGGTTCCTGCTGATAAGGCAAGTAACAACATTGTCTTTGTTTGTAAGGCACATTATATTAATTGCATTTTCAAAGAACTAGGTTTCGATTCTACACATGGTAATCCTAGTTACACCCATAGCAGCCTTTCCAAGCAGGAAATACTTCAAAATCATAAATCGGTTATGAATACCTTTAATATCCCAAATAAACAAAATGAATTTGATTTACCTTATTTGTACTGGATTCCAAAGCTTCACAAAAGTCCTTACAAACAGAGATATATAGCAGGTTCCAGTAAATGTTCTACCAAACCTCTCTCTTTACTCCTTACTAAAATTCTTACAGAAGTTAAGGAGAAACTTCAAGAGTACTGCACAACAATATACTCCAGAAGTGGTGTGAATCAGATGTGGATACTCAAAAACTCTAAAGAATTATTAGAAACTTTGAGGTCACAAAATCTTACCAAAATCAATAGCATCAAAACGTACGATTTTTTCAAAGCTTTATACAACCATTCCCCACGACAAATTAAATCTAGACTTTTTGATATCATCGACAGTTGTTTCTTCAATAAAAATGGAAGTCGTAAAAATGCTTACCTTGTCATTGGAAATCTAAAAAACTATTTTGTGAAAAACCATTCTGATTGCACACAGAAGTACTCTGAAGTTGACATTAAAAAGATGCTTGAATTTCTGATAGACAACATCTATGTAGTTTTTGGAAATCAAGTCTTTCAACAATCTGTTGGAATTCCCATGGGTACCAATTGTGCCCCATTGTTAGCAGACCTATTTTTGTATTCTTATGAAGCAGAATTTATTTAAAAACTTGTACGTGAAAAAAAATAAATCACTCGCTGTGGCCTTCAACTCAACATTCAGGTATATCGACGAGAAATCATCAATTGACAATTGTGATTTCCATACCTACGTCGACTCGATATATCCCAGTGAACTTGAAATGAAAGATACCACAGATACTGCGTCATCTGTTTCATATTTGGATATTTTACTGGAAATGGACATTGATGGTAACCTAACAACAAAACTTTATGATAAACGCGATGACTTCAATTTTTCTATAGTCAACTTTCCTTACCTATGTAGCAATATACCTTCATCACCTGCATTTGGTGTTTTTGTCTCTCAGTTAATTCGATAGGCAAGGGCATGTTCTTCGTATGAACAGTTTCTAAGACGAGGCAAGCTACTGACAAACAAGTTGATAAAACAGGACTATCAACAGTCTCGTTTGAAGTCATCTTTTCGTACGTTCTATCGTCGATACAACAACCTTGTCAGCAAATACAATCTTCCACTGGGTCGCATGCTGACTGACGTTTTTCATACTGACTCTAGGAGTTCACTTGGTGTCCCTCGGATTGTCCTTAGGGATATTAAAAATATGTCATATGTTCAGTCAACAGATTCCCAGTTTTGGTACAAAAACAACAGCTCCTTCAATGTTTAATAGCAATGCCATGTTTCTCTCACAGATATATTTGCAGATTCTGATCCCATGTGTTCTATTTCTAAATGTTCTGCCAAAAACTGTAAAACCTCTGACATTTTGATCACAAGAACCTCTTTTACAAGCAATCTCACTGGGAAAAGTGTTAATATCAAAACGTGGGAAAATTTGAACTGTAAAACCTCTAATGTTGTCTACGGAATTGAATGTACACTTTGAACCCTCTGTTGGTGAAACCAAAGGTTCACTGAACAAACAAATATCAGGTCATAGATTTCAAATCAATAACGGCGGTCAGCAACTTTTATACAAACATTTTAATTCCCCTGATCATTCTGTGTTGTCTATGAAAGTTAGAATTCTAGAAAAAAATTACCACCATACCAATAGCCCATCACTGATTATGCCATTCCGTAGACAACAAGAAGAAGTTTGGATAAGAAAACTAGGTACAGCATGGATGGTATCGTATGGATGCAACGATAATGTTGAAAGTGTGGGGAATCTTTCAAGTCCACAGTGTACCAATGTTAATGTCATGGGACTTTTTAACAATACCAAGAGACGTAGGCGTAGTCATGGACATCGGTCTTATAACAAACCTAATATACACGATGTTTCCTTTGATTCATTATTACCTTATGTAAATAAACAATTGGGTCTCCATTACATTCGCACCAAACTTTTTCCTGTTCCGTTGAAAGAGTTAAACTATCTTCTTGAAAAAGTCAAGGAAAAGCCGCTTTTTGATTTTTCTACACCGGAATACAGACTCGGATCCATGATTATGGATATTGTTTATCATCGGCTTTTTAAACCTACACTAACAGAAAATACTGCTCATGCACCACGTCATTTTTTCAAACTGCAGTATGCCAACAAGGGAATTGATGCCGTTAATATAAGCAATATTCTTAATCACAAAAAAGTTCAGTCCTGCATTCCGCCATATTTCAAGATAAAATCAACCCCTTGTATTTCCTACAATTATACTTCAACAATTGCCTCCAAACTCTTCAATTACAAACAAACTTTACAAAACCTTGATATTGAACATCTGAAAGATATTCCTTCAACGTGTTCCTGTTCTTCTTCACCCTACAACTATAGTCCTGCTGAACACGTCATTACTGGTGATGTTAATTTAGTTAAGAACGAAGACCTAAGATCACTTATTTTGAAAGGACCAAAATTTAGGGAGCCTAGATCTTTTACATGGCGTCGTAATTTTATACATATTATGAATTCTGTTGAAGATTACGCCAAGCGATGGGCAAAATCTGAAAAAGAAGACATTGATACCTTGTCAGAGTGGGTTAAAAGCATCAGGTGTATATTAAAATATCGTATTAAACGACTGAGAGGTCAAATGAAAACCATCTATCCTTCTTTTTTTCAATAAAGCAGAAGTGAGAAAAGAACTAGACAGATTGTACGATCAATATGTACTGGTTCCTGCTGATAAGGCAAGTAACAACATTGTCTTCGTTTGTAAGGCACATTATATTAATTGCATTTTTAAAGAACTAGGTTACGATTCTACACATGGTAATCCTACTTACACCCATAGCGGCCTTTCCAAGCAGGAAATACTTCAAAATCATAAATCAATTATGGATATCTTTAATATCCCAAATAAACAAAATGAATTTGATTTACCTTATTTGTACTGGATTCCCAAGCTTTACAAAAGTCCTTACAAACAGAGATATTTAGCAGGTTCCAGTAAATGTTCTACCAAACCTCTCTCTTTACTCCTT
>WFKH01010211.1:1702279-1719066 GCA_016163765.1 Magallana hongkongensis
TCCCCCCCCCCCCCCCCGCCCCCGCTTTTTTGTTTTTTTATTTTGCTTGTCAAGATTTTTTGGATGCGTCTGCCCCCCCCCCCCACTATAAAAAACGATGCTACGTGCCTGAACCTCATTTAGGACTAAGAGTATTGGGATGCAGACTTTAAGTCTGCCGCCTGAGTATGACGCATCGCTTACGTACAATATTAAAAAGTCACATTAGTTCATGGTTTTAAAGGTTACAAAGGTTATATAAAATATGCGATAAGTGACTCAGTTTAGAGTACCAGAGCTTTCGATGCAGACACAGAATCGCCAAATATGACAGTGCTACAAGAGTCACAATGTACATTCTCTTAGTCATCATTACAACAATTAATTGCACAGTATCAAGGTATACATAAGTATCATAACTACCAATTTGTAAACTAACAATGCAAGATCATAGCATGGCTATCTGGTTACATGTTGAGCATCATCTAGTAGCAAACAATCTGCAAGATTCTTACCAATCTGCATACCGCATACATCATTCTACAGAAACAGCTGTACTAAAGGTACATCACGACAGTGTGACAGCACTAGATTCCAACTCATGTGCAGTTTTCTTGATGTTGGACTTGTAAGCGGCTTTTGATGTGATTAACCATTCTATCCTTGTTAAGCATCTCATATTGTCATATGGCATATGTGATGATGCTTTATGTTGGATAGAATCCTATCTCAATGACAGATATCAGCGAGTTGCGGTCCATTCATCTATGTCAGTTGATTTTGAACTGAATTATGGAGTACAAATGGTCTGTCCTTGGACCAGAGCTCTATTATATGTTTTCAAAACCCACATGTTTGATCTGTCGAAGACATTAACTGTCTTACCATACCTATGCTGACGATACCCAAGTTTATATGTTAACAAGCCAAGTGCGGCATGGGACACAATAGCAGCTAGGCTGGAGGCATGTTTGTCTGATATCAGTGACTGGATGAAGACCAACATGCTTAAAAGAAATCAGGATAAAACAGATCTAATTATCTTCTCTCCTAAAAACAAATGTGGTTGTATTTCGAAACTGCAATATCAATTTTGATGGTCAGATCATTGAGGCATCATTCTCTGTCAAAAATATTGGTGTATTTTTCGATCGGTCTCTTGGTATGGAAGACCAGATAAGTTTAATTTCAAAACAATGTTTTTACCAACTTCGTAATATTGGTCTAATCGAAAACTTATCACTGAAAACGCCTGCAAGACCTGAGTGTGTTTACTCGTTACCTCTAGACTGGATTACGGAAAGACATTGCTGTAAGGATTGAGATTGAACTCCCCGTCAAGACTACAGAGAATTTAAAATACAGCGGCTAGAATTATAACAAGGACAACGAAGCATGATCATATAACCCTTGTGTTTATGACTCTTCATTGGCTGACAGTGGAATTTCGAATCCAGTATAAGTTACTTGTGACTGTTTGTAAGGCGCTCTACGGGACGTCACCATCATACATACAGGACCTTGTAATATGTTTCTATGCGGACATTGTGTTCCAAATTCTAGATATCTTGTCCAACCTCGTGTCCGCACAAAACAATATTGTGATAGGCGGTTTGATGTTAGTGTTGCTGTACTGTGAAACGGTAACCCGGCAGATCTAAGGCACAAACAACATCTGTGCGGTTTGAAAAAAAATCACTTAAGACTCATTATAATATAGACGCTTTATAATTGAAACTGTAAATATTTTATTGATATATGTGAACAGGACTCCTGATTTTAGATTTTAAAGTAATGTAATTCTTATATTCTTATTACTGTTTAATCCATTTTTGTCATGTTTTATGCCTGTTAAATGTTTATCTTAATCGTGTAATGTAATTGTACATCATGAACTTATTTTATTTAAAGCGCTTAAGAGTAATTTGTATCATATTTAGCTCTATATAAGTTTTTCATAATAATATTATAATAATAATTCTAGAAAAAAATAATGAAAAATTATGAACAAGTTGCACATGTTGTAAAAATATGTTTTACCAGGCTAGAGAGAAAGGTCGTGATTGAACCTTTTCAGAGCGATAGAGAACTTTTTAAACTAGAAAAAGACTTACATGTACATCATGGGAGCCCCAAAGTCAATGAATCCACGGCAAAGAAATTTCAGATATAAAGCGCCATCGTTTTTGTGATTTTTTCAATGGAGCCAAAATATGTGTTGCTGCCTTCCGGGTTAATTATGACATTGGAGAAGATATGCTAAAAGGCATAGCTAAACATGTTGTGAAAAATGGAATCAAACCCCGTGTCCATAGAAATTCTGGAAGAGCCCCAAACGCATTCGAATTTGACGAATATAAAAGGGTGAAAACTTTTATAACTACCTATGCTGATGATTCTGGTCTTCCCCAACCAGCAGCCCCTAGAGGAAGAGATGAGGACCCGCCCATATACCTTCTTGCTTTACACTCTAAGAAGCACGTGTACCAGGTATACAAAGAAGCTTCACATGAGAAATTTGTGGGTACATCTGTCATTTATGATTTGTGGAAAAAATTAGCACCCCAAAGATGATATTCGCTTTAAGTGAGAGTAACATAAGAAAAAGGTGGAGGATGCAATATCAGAGGAGGAGAAAGTTAAATTAACAGGAACATACTTGCTGCACATTGAAGAAGCAGGACGAGATCGAGAAAATTACAAGATGTGCATCGATGCATCGAAGGAAGAGTTGATAGGCTATGTTCGTCCAGATAGTCGAATCCAACACCAATCATCAACTTTGTTAAAGATGCATTTTACTTTTGATTTTGCCTAATCACCTATTCTTTCACATCATGTTTGACAAATCGGACAATTGTACTTTACAACTCCGAGGAAAATTCACTTTTTCGGTATTAGACTTGATGGCTGTCCATGCAACTGAAATATATGATAGATGAAGATAAAACAATTGGTATATCCTTTTTATAGATCGATTACAACTATGAAATCTGAAAAATTTGGTGACGTTTAATCTGCAGGTTTTAAAGATACGACTTTATATTGCAGGTACTGATGGTTTCTTGGCTCATTGACCAATTTCCGTTATATCTGATTCATCATACCTTCCAGACTTATGGGATTGGGGAAACTGATTGCAGTCTTCATGCTGACAACTGTGGAGGTATGATGGTCTCAAAAATTTTACAATATAAAATGATAAATGTTTTTAAAAAATCCAGAGAAGAAAAGAGCAATGATGTAAGCGTCTGCTAGTTTTTTAGTGTTATATATATATATATATATATATATATATATATATATATATATATATATATATATATGTATATATATGGTTTTATCAATTTAAATCGGCAAATGGCACAATGTAGTTCAAACCATTCTAAATATATAGATGAATTTTCCTAAATTACACAATTCTTTGATATTATTTACACTTAGTAACTGTATTAATTTGTATATGGATAGTCTACACCAATAATACCTTTTATTAGCTTTGATTGTAATGCTATATACATTGGGCATACAAGTATAAAATGATATTTGTCTTCAATTTCTGTAATACAAGTTTTACAAAATCTCTTATCTCTTTATTTATTTTTATGTCGAACCGTTTCAATAATCAGATTATGCGAGGACAACCTCATTTTGGAAATACATTTTTTGTATAACTTTGGTATTGATTTTTCTAAATAATACTGTAAGCAAAAATTATCAACTAAATGCTTGTAAATATTACATTTTGTTTCTATTTGCATCTTGGTATAACGTTTGAATAAAGTTGTCATTAAGTCTTTCCCATATGATTGGCAGACAAATACGACTGTTTAAATTACTTTGGTCGTTCGTCATGTAGCCAAGTCACAGATTATTTCATTGGTCCTAAATAAATTTTGCACAGCTTTGATATAAAGCTTTTCGTTTTCACAAATACAATATGACCAGTCATAAGCAGCTCAGTCTTAATATACAATTTTCAGACTGCAATAATTTAAACCAAACATTCGATAAATACGAATGAGATACAAAGGTAGATGCCCAGTCTCAAAGTATAACATAGTTATATTTGTGAGTTTTCGGACACCAAGCAAACACCGTAAAAACCCAAGGTTGACCTTTTCAATATCACGTCCTTTGTTGGAACCCCAAAGTTCACTTTCATAATTAAGAGTGCTACACACATAATTATTTAAAATAGAAAACAAAATACAATTGTTTGAATAAAGCTGATTGATTGTTGATTTGAGAGCAAACATGGCTTTGCGACCTTGTGCTGCTAATTGTTTTTGAGTAGTAAAAAAAAAAAAATTACCGTTATAATTGAACACAACGCCTAGGTAAACAAACTGGTCCACTATTTCTAAATTTTCACCGTTATAAAGCCATTTCTTGTTGGTGCGGTTATTCCCACAATTTCTAAAAATAACAGCTTTAGTTTTTGATACATTTAAATCTAGGTTTTATTCATTTGTATATAATGGTAGAGTATTCAACATGCTCTGTAGCTCATCAATTGATTATGAAAACAATACCATGTCATCCGCATACTTGAGAAGAAAAAGACTTAATAACTGCAGGTCAGTAGAGGCAGTACATTTTTTTTTTATAAAATCATTTTCAAGATCATTAACATATAATACAAACAACATGGGAAACAACTTCTCCTTGTAAATAACCAACATGATTCTCAAAAAAATTTGAAATATGACCAGAAATTTTAGCTTGAAGTGCATGTGAAACCAGACAATGAAGTGCAAAAGTTGCTTCTGTAGTACCTAACATAGGTTGAAAACCAAACTGTGCATCTGTGACAATATTGTTAGAATATGCCCATAGTATAAGTAAACGATTAATATTGAGGTAAACAAATTACAAAAACAGCTAAAAAGACCTATACCTCGATAACTGTTGGGGTCAGCTGGGTCACCCTTTTAAAAAACGGAAACAATATCAGCATCGGACCATTGCGTAGAAAAATAACCGGATTATAGAATACTTAAAAACAATATGTAAATATGGCATAAGTATACCCATGAAATGTAAAAAAAAAATTCATTCAAAATATAATCAAGGCTATGCAATTTGTCTCTTTTAAGGTTGTCTATAGCATACAATATTTCTTTTTCAGAAAGTTCAATGTGTAATTCTTTAAACACGATAGTTCAGGTGTCTACCGGGGGATTGCGATCTGTATTGGTAGTTAATTTAGATAAATCTTCAAAATGCTTTCGAAAAAGGTCCAATTCAATTGATGTTTGTTTAGGATTTCTTTTCCGAAAAAGCTTATAGAATTTCTTTGGATTGTCTTTACGGAGATGATAAAGTAGGTTGCCTTCTTTTCGTAAATACTGGCGTTTAAGTTTTGCTTTTGAACGTTTGTAGCTCTGCTTTTTGTATAATTAAAACGGGTGAGTGCTGATCGATATATCTCTGTATTTATTTCTGAGATCTTCATTAAAACAAGGTTTGTCCGGTGACTTCACGCATGAATGAGATCTTTCTACACCTTAGTTATGAACTGGTTTGGGAGACTTTTTGTTAATTTCAAAAAAGGGTCGCATGAGGTCAGTCAGACGTAATGTAAACAAATCGACCGATTCGTCTATACTAGACTCGGTCTCACACAGGGTATTCTGGAAGCATGTCACAAGGTCATCAGAATTCTCTATTAAAGCTGACTGGGCTTGGTGAATCATGTCCTGGTTCCAGACCAATTGCAAAGACAACTGGTTTTCACTATCAATAAGCACAGTTGAATTGATAATAATTTGTAGCTGATAAGAATAGGCGCACAATCTGAGTACATATTAATATTAGCTACTATGAACTGATTAATTTTTGAGAATACATCAGGGGTAGTTTTAACATAATCTACAACGCTCATGCCCCTTGGACCAATTAAATGTATAATCTTTAGTCATACCCAAATTAGGACGCCCATTTAAAATTCTTAGTCCATCACTTTTACATAAAGATCTCAGCTATGTTAAGGAAGGTATCAGAACTCTAGCACCTGTGATTTAGGAAAATGTGCATATCCCCTGTCCCTTATTCATGAGATTTTACGAGATGTTGTATTTCGGTATTTAAGAAACTTCTTCCAAAATAAACATGATTATTTATTGGGTTTGATTTTATTAAGAAAGGTGTACTGAAATAAAAACTTCAACTATTCTTTATATCTTGCGAAATTATGAAATTTCTAAGTCGTTTGATGACGTGTCGAGGTTGACTACGTCACATCGGCGCTTGCAGTTGTGATCAGAATAAACATGTGGACTTCAGTGATATGTATGGGAATTTAACTCATTTACAACCAGCCTAGACGGAAATCGGTAGAGGATTCAACTGAACAAGGTAGGATTTGTCTGTACTTTCCCTAGATATTGTTTTATATTGTCTAATACTGTAGGATGAAACAGAAACGAAGGGAAATTCCTCGGCTTCGATTTTGTTTACTTGATTACATTTGTTTTTCATGTATTATTGTGTTTAAACATCAGTTTGGTGACTCGATCAAGTAAAGCAAATGTTTTGCGATTCGCTAATTTTGATCATAAATAGTATTAAGGCTTATTATAGCTTTTAACTGGTCTCTTATATCGCAATAATATTAGCTCGCATTTCCTCCGTGTTCAAAGAAAATGTAAACAATGGAAAGTCCAAACACTGTGCTAGCACTACAAATATTACTGTGAGAATCTGGATTAAATATAGACAAGATTGTATTGTTGTTTATGTAAATCGGAATGCGTTATTTCATTTAGCCTTTATGATTTAATAAACAAAATTTCAGTGTTGAACTGAATTTCTACACATTTTAAAGAATAAACATTTGATAATGCCTGTTATAATATTAATGAAATTAAAACTGCCATTAGTATACACAATAATAAAGTAATTTTTCATTTACATGCTATCTTCAGCACAATAGTTTGCTAATTATAACACATCATTCAATTTCAGGGTATTAAAGCAGCAAGTGGTCCACTGGAGACCATTTGTTGGGGTGTTGTTATAAAAAGTAGGTACTCTATAAATATTTCTTTTACCCACTAACTTCATGTATATTTTGTCTGGGGTTTTATTTTTTTAAATCATATTACTCTAATGAAACCTATCATTATCATAATATCTTTCATTGATATCTATTGAAATTAAATTTGAAATTGATAAATATTCATCATTTCAGGCATTGGTTTTCTTATCAACGGCACTGCCTCCTTACAATGTACATCAAAAAGACAAGATGAGAAGTACATGTAGAGTGCAAGAATATGGTCAATTGCCAAAGATTCCACATCATGACTGAATAAGGCTGAAAATCTTGTTGAACAGTTTGTCACAGAAAAGCAATTTCTATAGTACATTGTATTTGTCAAGTTGATTATTATAATGAATTCTATAGTCTGTCCCAAGACATTTTTGCCGCATATTTTCTTAAATTATTCGATATTTATAAATACCTCATGGTTCATACGATGTTCATTCAATAGTATGAAACACATGCGCGGATCTAGAGGGGGGTCGGGGGGGGTCCCGACCCCCCCCCCCCTGGAAAATGAAAATTTATTAAATTTACATAGTAAAATTATCAAAAATATGCCTCGGACCCCCCCTGGCAAACACAATTATCCTTCGGTCCCCCCCCCCTGGAAAAATTTTCTGGATCCGCGCATGAAACAATCCCAAGATTTCCTTTTTGAAACGCCCCCTCTTGCTTGTCGGGTATCAATACAAGGCTAAAAATAAAAAGTCTACGGGGTTTTTCCATTGCTAAGGAGATTAAGACGCCCGGATGATAACGTTGAAAAATTGCGCGAGGTGTCTCGAGTACTTCAGAATGAAGAAAAGATGTCAACATTCCCCATTATAAATCTCCGTAGGAAATCTGTTTTCGTTCCTGTGAATTTTTCATCGATTTCAATTGCACTTCTTTCACAGTTATGTGTATTTTTATTAAAAATCGTCCAAATGTGCAGCATAAATATCTTGGGACAGACTATAGATAAAGATTGATTTTTGTTGCTTTCTTTAATCATTACAAAAATATTAATTATAATTACAAGTAACCCTGATCATATATTAAAGGTATTTCTTAATTATTTACCAGCAGAGTAACATAAACCATTATAAAACATAACTTAAATGTGTAACGTTAAATTACAAACTTACACTTAAACCACCCCCCCCCGCCCTTATTTCAATAATTATTGGTAAGGGCAACAGATGAATTAATTTTTCCAATTTCAACAATTTGGTAATGATGACTGGTGTGAACAGAGACTACATGCTAACATTATTTTAATGAAATTCACAGCGTTTAATTATTTTATGAATGAAAATTAAAATCATGATCTTAGTCAGTGTTGCGTTTGAATTTCACGCAAATGACGCCGAAAGTAAAATGGGTCAGATAAAATGCAGTAGTGCAAGGGCATACACTTTATCAAATATATTGAAATTTTACATGTGTTACCATTATATCCCAACCATATCAAAAAGTGCTGGGAGCAGTATGAAATCGCTACGCATTTCACATAAATAAGCATTAATTGTGGGAACTCCCTGCAAATTTCTGTTCATACACTGTTTATGTTGAATTTAATAATTGTTCTTACTTGGATATTTCAAGCTCCCAGCACTTTTCGAAATTTTAGATGTTCATTTTACAAGTTAGAAACAGAAATAATTATATTTGTTAATGTTAAGCCCTTGCACTATGAATTGTTTGGTATTATTCCTGGTTCATCTATTTTTAGCAGTATCATGTGACAGGGTATTCCCAAGAGACTCAAAAATTGCTCATGCGATAGCGAATTATCTTATTTGTATATTGATAAAAAATCACTTTGTGTAACAATTTTTTGGAATATAATATCAAAATTATGCAAAGGCTAATATTTTATGTTATAAATACCGCTATTATTATATAGACGCCCTTAACATAGCTGAGATAATAACTTGTTACCCAAATCATTGACGACCAGGTAAGGTAATATGGGGATTGCATAAAGGTTGGCAGCAAAGACAGCCTTTACATGCATTAAGTGTCAATTTTATCACATTTAAAAAAAACATGACAATTTTGTTGCATTTTTTTGTACGTTTTATGCTCACTATCTCCCAATTTATCGTAGATTTGCGTTTCCATTGCTTATCTTTTCTGAAATCACCCCCCCCCCCCAAAAAAAAAAAAAAAAAAAAACCAAAAAAACCCAAAACAAAACAAAAAACAAAACAAAACAAAACAAAACAGAAAAAAAAAAACAGAAAAAAAACAACAAAAACAAAACAAAACAAAGACTTAGATAAAACAAAAAAACATATTTCACCCTTTTGATTGTTGAACTGCATTATTGTAAGAAGGGAGTTAGCATCATTTTGTTTCTATCCTCTTTCTGTTTGTGGATATGATTAACCACATTTCAATCCGTTTTAATGTTTCTCGTTTTTTGTTTCTTTCGTTTCTCTCTCTCTCTCTCTCTCTCCTCTCTCTCCCCTCTCTCTCTCTCTCTCTCTCTCTCTCTCTCTCTCTCTCTCTCTCTCTTTCCTGTGTTATCTTGACCATGGCATTCATACCCTATAATGCACTTTTCTTATTTTAATTCTTGTCGTTGCTGTTGTAAATCTTCTGTGGTGACATGACTTTTAATTTAGATAATGTTTTCCAATTATAACTTATATTTTGATTGGCTGATTCAATCATTGATTCATAGCTTCTTGGCTTAAACATATGGTGTCCGGATAGGGCCATTTGTGCGTTTGAATTGGGTTCCGTCGTACAACTTGCCGCCGCGCTAACACAACGTTACATAACTCGCAATGTCATAATTTCGATGACAACGGCGAGTTGTGAGAAAATGTGTTGGCGCGTCAGCGTGCTGTATAACAGCGCGACGGCGAGTTGTGTGAATTTGCATTAGTGCGACGGCGTATGTTTTGTTGTGTTGTGTTCGCGCGACTGCGTATTGTTCAAAACTGTGATAGCGCCACAGCATGTTTTGTGACAACGCGGCAACGTGGTGGTTGTTATGTTTTTGCAAATGGTCCTATCCGGACAACATAAAACCCACACTGATACTGTTGACGTGAGAAACATTTTACGGTGTTTTTAATTTCACAATGTTACCATGAGGGAGACAATTAGTAACAGCAAGAATTTTTTCTAAAACCGTCTCACATAGACTGTTGAGATGAGCTTAGAAAATATAATTCATGAAAAAGGCTCTTGAAATTTTGCTTTTTAAAGGTATTTAAAGATCACAGAATTTAATGGAAAAACACAATGGAATGTAAATATAGTAACTTAAAGTGATTCCAACGAAAAATGATGTAAATGCATGGTTGCATGTTAATTACTTAGGAGAATTTCTATATCAATAATTACTTTCTTTATAATGAAGAAATCGATTATTCGTGAAATTCGTAAAACACCGTAAAAGTTACTAACACAGGAAATCGTGAAATTTTAGAGACGTGGAATTAAAGACGTTTACAGAAATTTTCAATTATAATTCGTATTACGAATCTCGTATCTTAAATCTCGAATCTCGAATGAGCCTTTCGGGCTTTCGTAGTTTGAGGTCATATCTTATCATTAGAAGTCGATATTTGACGCGTTTGCGCATTGATCTGATGGCGAAGTATATGACTTTAAAAAGGTAGGTAGATCTACCTGTATTAAAAACAAAAAAAGTATTACGATTTATCAAGATCATTAGCTGTTCATTTTAAATACTTTGAAAAACGGTTTTGTGGCTGTTGTATGGAATATTTTAAAATTTACTTTCGTTTTCGCAAACTAACCTGTTGAAACTGCATTGCGAAAGATATGTACGACATGGACTTGCTCTGGAGAATAAAAGCTAACATACATAGTACTTGCAGCTTAAATGTAAACATCCGCTTTTTTCAACTTTGCATAGCCGTTAAAATTATAGATAACATACATACAGTTCTCATGGAAAAGGCCAGAAAAGTTCACTTTAAGATCAAGAAGACAATTGGACTAGATAACCCTTGTATATTTTAAGAAAAACTATTTGACTCTATAGTAACACCAGTCCTTCTCAATTGTAGTGGGGGTTTATTTACTAAAATTGATGAAAATTCTGTTATAGATAAATTTCACATGAAATTCATTAAGGTATGTTTAGGTGTACACAATAGAACTACTAATGCCCCTTGCTGAGCAGAACTAGGTAGACTACCTTTATGTACAAGAATACACTTTTCAAGCATAAAAGTTTGGGAACCATACTATTACCTCTGAAAATACACAGGGCTGCGTTTTACAAAGAACTTAGGACAAAGTCGTTAATATTTTAAATCTCCTGGAACTATTTTTAATGTAAAAAATGTATACAAAACCAGTAATTTACAACTATTATAAATTCTATAATTTTAATGCCATAAAATTGAAATATTGATTAGTATGTGATTTATAAGTATTCATTAATTTGGTCGTAATTCGTAAGTTCTTTTGTAAAATGCGGCCCTGGTGTTCAAAATCTATAAAGCAACAGTTCATACATATTCATGGACAAAAAGCATTTTTTCAATTATTAACAATTTAGGGTTTACATATATTATCGACAGAGGTAGTTCAATAAAACCTTTTCTATCAAGTTTAAAACAAAGAATAACAGACCAGTGTTTACAGGAAGAACATTCAAAATTTTTTAGTTCATCAAAGCTTAAATTTTATCAAGTTGTTTTTGGTAATTTTCAGTGGTGTTCATATGTTGATGAATTTAAAAGGAAAGTAGAGAGATCAGTTTTTAGTAGTTTAAAATTAAGTTCACATAATATTGCCATAGAAAAAGGTAGACACTTATCTAAAGCATAAAAGACGTTGTAACGATTGTAACAATTGTGCAATTGAAGATAAATTTCATTATTCAGCTGTTCTAAATATATTCATTTGAGGGCAGTTTTTGAAAGAAATTTATAAACATGTTTTCATACTAGAAATCCTTTTTCAAAAATGTCAGATATCCTTAAGGCTTAGTTCTGTTTTAATAGTAAAACTTTAACAGTGTTGAAAATAACTCATTTATCAATAAATGTACATCATACAGAAACAGTGCACAAGCTTAATTGTCAGAAATATTTTCCTCTCATGTGAATGTGAAATATAATTATATATGTATACCGTTCATACTGATATGTAATAAAAACAGTACTTCTGTTTATGCATATATTGGGCCTTTGCCAATGATTGTAATTGTGTTTGTGCCAATAAAATATTTGTATTTGTAGTTCAAATTGTTAATATGGTAACACAGTAGCATAATAATGTATATTTAATACGTATTGTGACCTTAGTACACTCCAATAAGCTTCATAGTTACAGTGCAACTATTAACACCGATGATGCAAAATTGTTGTCCTATAACATGATACATTGTACTGTTGTGCATCATTTATTAATATTATATTGAATGATACCAATTGATAATGAATCATTAACCGGGGTTTTTCTAAAGGAAAAATCCAGTTATTGAAATGACAGTCAGGTGGGTGGGCGGCTGCCAAAAGGGTACCCCTATTGTACGAATAACTCCTCCTACAGTTTTTAAGATATGAAGTTGTTTTGCAGATCAATTGTACATATATCAAAGATGTGCATATTACTTGAATTTTGATTTTTGTTAATTTATAATAGTACCACCTGTTGAACTGAAGTCATTTTTACGCATAATATATTGCACATAGAGTGAGTACCCCTTTAAATTTCTCTGGATAGTGTTTATCAATTTAGGGTTGAGAAATGGATTATAAAGAACCAGATCAGGACTAACATCTTATGGTGATTATGTCTTTAAAACACACAGAAACATCAACCGTTTAACTTATAAATATTGAGATTTTTAGATTATTTTGCAACCTTGTTAATCGAAAGCAAGGTCCTCTTCTGAAGCCTGTTATTTTTTTATAACTGTAAATTATGTACGTCTTAATAAGAATAATTATTTTATGAGTTGATATATGAGCGGCGAAAAGTGTAAAAACGACATTATTGCAGAACTTACAACTTATTTTGAAAAAAAATAAATAAATACAAAACAGACCAACTTTAAACAAAATCAACAGCCCTTTTTGCAAAATCAACAGACACCTATGCAGCACTAACCATTTCCGATGCAAAACCAACAATTATCACGGACTTAACGCTAGATGGCGTGCAAAGAGGTATCAGGAGAAATCGTAGCCTGGAGGAAACGTTACCTGGGGAAAAAATACGTACCCACGAATAAGGATGCATTTTCTCCCTGAGAAAACGTACCTTAGAGAAATCATAACAGGAATTAAATTACATGTAGTCAAAAAAACTGTTCTTGCGCAAAATAACTTACTCAATAAATATTTGTATAATGTATGCTATTGTAGTGTTTTGTTTAAATAATTACGTACATTAAATAATTACACAATACAGGCACGTAGCATCGTTTTTGAAAGTAAGGGGGCAGATTAATCCTAAAAACATTGACAAGCAAAAAAAAAAAAAAAAAAACCAAACAATTAACTCGCAAATCATGAAAATCCTAATACGTTTGGGGGATGGGAGCAGGAGTATACGTTTACATATAATTTAATTTCAACGATTACTTCAATATTTTCGCTTTTAGGTTTACCATGTTTCGAAAAGACTGGGAGACCAACTACTGGATATTTGCAATTAATCAATCAGTACAGAAGAATTTAAACCATTAAAAAAATATAGCAGTTATGATTGCTTTATAATTGAAGAAGAAAAAGATTAGTATAATAAAAACAAAAATGTGATGGTTTCTTGTATATTTGTTTTTTTTTTTTTTATGTATATTCATTGAGTTATCCATATTTGTCCATATTTTACTCATATTTTCCCCTTTTTGTCTTTACTTGTTGACCCTTTGTTAATAACCAGTCAAAATAAAAAAAAAAATCTTTGTATAAGACAACATATAAGAAATGATATTCTTGCAAATAAAATTTCAGAATCAATTCTTGACACGATTTCAGCCCCCAAAATAAAATTTTTATGTCTAGATTGGCATAGAATGATAAATTGATGCTTTTTATGTGTCAACACCTTTTGAAAGTCAAAACTAAAGGTCATGTACGGACCCCCATGCATGGAAAAATCAAATTTCTTAAATTTTCATAGAAAAAAATTACCGAAAATATGCCTCAGTCCCTACCATCACCCCATCCATGGCTAACCCTATTCCCCCTTATTAAACACCTCTGGATCCGCGCATAAAATTCAAATTTCAAACTTTTAAAATCCAAAAGAAACAAAACACTGTAAATAAACAAGGGTACAGCCAAAATTGAAAGTTAAGGATTTTGAAAGGTTTTACTGTGTTAAATTGGACATGGTGATATTTTGTTATGTTGTAACACATTATACATGTACAAAATAAGATTCCGTATTGATTGATACACAATATGATGCTGATTTATGTTGTAGTACAGCATCGTGCGATGTAGATTAATTTAAAGGTTAAGATTTATCATGTATGATATTGTATTGTATAATACAATTTTGCATCATCGCTGATTATAGTCGCACTGTAATAACTGTACTTTCTTAAAAGGGTTGGTTACAAGAATGTACCAAGTTCACATTAGGCATGAAATAGTATTCGATAATACTACCCATTAATAAATTATGAATTTTGTACGCCCGAGTTGAACTTTATTAACTAAATGTTTAATTTTTGAGTATTCTTGATTAGGAATGATTTTAAAGGATTTGTTCATTTATTTGTAGAGTATAGATCACAGAGATGACGGCACACTTATCAATAAATCCATGGGAAATGAACAAGCTGTTTAAGCCTTTAATATCATATTAACTTATCAATACGTAAAATGGAAAGACAAAGACAAGAAGGTTTTGTGAAGAGTTGTGATGACAGCCCTTCACCTGACATTACAGGCGATTTCATTACGCCTGATTATAAAAATCCAAACCTTTATAATCATCGGCGTACTTCCTCTTCGGACAGTGTAGACAGTGGAATTGGCAGTACCGGTAGCTCACATAAATCCTCCATCACTACAACGTCTTCGACTCAGAATGTGAAAACAAAAACAAAAACGAACCCCTTCTCTTCTTCTCAAGTAAGAAAAGAGGTTAAAGACTACCTTAAAGCCACCTTTAAGCTATATAAGCTGCATAAAGGTGTCTTAAAGGGGGCTTAAAGAAAACGTAAAGATGGATTAAAGGTGCTTAAAGGCAGTTTAAAGAAACTCTTTAAGCGACCTTTAAACCACCTTTAAGGACAACTTATTGGCCCTTAATGTCTAAATTTCTTTAAGCCACCTTTAAGCTACCTTTAAGCCATTTAAAAAAAAAACCTCATAACAATCTTTTTCAATATTGTGCTTACTTTACCAACAAAAGGTATTAACTTTATGACAATTTAATCAATTGTGATCAATGGACAAATATATTTAACCTTTTAATAAAGCATAGCCGTGCGTCTGGACAAAAGAAACACCTGTTGTGTTTATCCTCTATATTCTTTGTTTGTTCCAGGTTTTCTCAGCTGAGTTTTAACAAACAATAGATTTTAATCAGATATATACAGTGAAATGAAAGCATGTCCAGACACACAACGCAGTAAACAAGAAAAAATGATTCTACATGAACATGTACGGTAGTTAAGTAAATAATGTATATTCTGTTGCAAGTTTCAATGATTCTACGGCAAAAAAGTATTAAAAACGGTTTTTGCTAAAAAAAAAATTAAAAAGAAATAAAATAAAATGCACACAGTAGGTATCGAACTGGGGCTCTTCGTTTAAAAGCATCAGCTCACTCCCAGTGCCGCACGGGAGATCATATATATAAGGTGTCTTTATTCTATTATCATTGACTATTGAATCAATGTAATGTGCGTGTATTTTTTACTTAAAAAGATTTTGACTTCCATTCGGTTTTTAGCAATATTTATACCTAAGTACATGCATGCATGTATTAAAATTGAATTACGGTACTTGGTCTTCAGTAAAAAAATGTACATGTATTTCACCTGATTGGAAACTGTTAGGCTTACAAGTACTATATAAATAAATTTAAACCGGTTAGATATACGTTCACCTAATTCATAACCATGAAATGCAAAAAAAGAGGATGAAACTTATTTTGTTTTGAAAAATGCACTGAAACTACTTGTATACGGGTAAAACATGTAGTTTTACGCAATATACCAGTTTTCATGATCACGGCGCTGTTCCAGCACGTACAAATTTAATAAGATTGATAATTGTACATCTACAACAGATCTAGAATAACAAATTAAATTATGCATGTTTAAATATTTAATTGTTTACATGATTTTTAAAGGATCAATTCTATAACAAACAATATCACCAATCACCGGTGACTTATTTACGCATGTGGCAATTGCAATTGATGAATGCATGTACAAATAATGTACCGGACCTGGTATGTGACATATTATATTACCCCTTATAAATATATATTAATAAACTTCCATGTATGATTACTGTAATTAATTAGTCTCTAGATTTTACTCTTACATACATGTATCTTTGATTTGTAAACGTAATATTTTTTAAACCCAGGGTGAGGAAATAATATTCTGAGAATGACGACAATCGGGGTCAAACTTTTACATAGGAATATACAGAGGAAAATCTGAAAATCTTTTTCTAAAATACTAATTGACAAGATAAGCTGTAGCCAGTGAGAAAGCATCCTCAGGTAGGATAAATTCAAGTTCGTTCAAATCATGATCCCAAGGAGTAGGGTGGGGCCACACGGGGGGGGGGGGGGGGGGGGG